>JAANDH010000182.1:95205-376157 GCA_011799765.1 Nymphaea thermarum | reverse complement strand
CCAAAACCCTAAATTTGAATTTTTTTGAATTCCCCCCCTTTTCCATCCGAATTTCACATAATTTTAAAGTATTTTGAAAAAGAAATAACCTAAAAAGACCAAAATCACCCTCTAAAAGGAGTTTCTTTTGTCAAAAGGAGGGGCAAATGGGTCTTGCCCACCAAAAGACTAAAATCTCCCTCTAAAAGGAGTTTCTTTTATCAAAAGGAGGGGCAAATAGGTCTTGCCCACCAAAAGACCAAAATTGCCCTCTAAAAGGACTTTCTTTTATCAAAAGAAGGGGCAAATGAGTCTTGCCCACCAAAAGACTAAAATTGCCCTCTAAAAGGAGGTTTTTTGGTCAAAAGGAAGGGCAAATGGGTCTTGCCCACTAAAATACTAAAATTACCCTCTAAAAAGAGGTTTTTTTTGTTAAAAGGAAGGGCAAAATAGTCTTAAATGATCTATTTCGATCTGAACTTGAGTTTTGGATCTGAAAGTAGTATTTCGGATTTAATTTGGATATAAAATTTGTATTTTGGATTTAATTTGGATCTAAAATTTGTATTTTGGATTTAATTTGGATCTAAGAGTTGCATTTTGGATTTGAATCTTGTGCTTAAATTTGAATTTGGCACTTGGATAAAACATCATAGTCTTTTGAAAAAAAAAAAAAATTTGGGGTGATTACAGTGCTCCACAGCCTTCGAAACTACGTTGAGCTCAAATTGAAAGGAATGAACTCAAACAGTACTAAGTGTGTATTGATTTATAGATTATAAACATAATCCCAGCTTGGTTTCAACTCACTCTATTGGTTTGAGTTCTCAAACCATTGAAAATATGAGAGAGAAAGAGCTTAGAACTGAACTCAACTTAAACTAGGATGAATGAACTCAAACAAAACTTGGATAAGCTTGACATTAACATAATCCTAGCTCAGTTTCAGCTCACTCTATTGGGTTGAGCTGAAATCTGCTCAAACTCCTTAAAACATGAGAAAGAAAGAACTTAGAACTGAATTGAACTAAAACTGGGATGAATAGACCCAAACTAAACTGAGAGAATCATGACTTATACATGATAAACATGATTCTAGTTCAGTTTCAGCTCACTCAATTGGTTGAGCTCAAATTCAGTTCAAACCCTTGACAAACATGAGAGAGAAAGATCTAGTGACAATCTACAAGTTAGCATAGAACACAAACTTAACAATGAAACTTTCTTTGTAGTAAGGTAAACTTGTTTTGGACTTGGTAGAGCTAAAGACCATAGTTTTTAAGTTCAAGTGAGCTGATTGGAGATATAAGGGAGCTAACTTCAGGCTGCAGTAACCCTAGTGAACTGACTCTAGTGACTCCTGCGGTCATGTAAAGTTGAGAAATGATATAATTGGTCAACTGTTAGGCAAAATATTAAGTAGGTAAAAGGCACTAAGTCTTGATGTTCTCCCACATCTTGAATAGCTAGAGGGCACGTAGATCCATTATGCACTATCTGTTGGAGAAGATAATTATATCATCATCTTCTCCTTAGTCTTGTGCTATAGCTTTGGTGATATAGCCCTCATTTCCTCTATAGTACTTCCAAAGTATGCATGAAAATCCATGAGTCTGAGAAAATAACAATCTCCCTCTTTCTTGAGTTTCCAGCTCTTGATGCACGTGAATTTGTACAATAAATCATTGTAATTGGTGGCTTCGATATTGTTGATGATCAACTTTGTCCACGGGACATCCTCCTTGCTCTGGCAGCCCCTAGATGTAGGTGAACAAATCCATCGATGGTGCCATCTCACTGAAAGGAAACCAAAATGTAGATGTGTATGGATTCCACCTTTTAGCTAATGACTGTTAATCTGATGTGTTGCTGACAGTGCCACTGTCTCGAGACCACTATTATCTAGGTGATGATGGAAAACCTCCATGAACTGCTTAAACTACTGCGGGCATCAGCCTAACAGGAACCTATCTGTTGGAATGGACCTAGTGTCTGGTCACTTCTAAGAATATAGTGTACAATATGACTTGCAGAAAACATCTTAATCATAGCGACTGATGAAAAGATATGTTGGGGGTCAGGACAGACATGCAAATGATCATACAAATAGAGGATGGCTAAACTAGGTGGTGAGACTATCCCTGCCAAGGTCCACCCACTAGGAGGTTGTGACTGAATAACAAATTTCACCTTGACACGCTGAAGAGACCCTATCGCATGATAGAGGATGGGAAAATCATAGATGATTTTGGCGCAGTAAAACAATAGTTCTTTTTGAAAATCTGTCTGGTTTTTTATGAAAAATTTGGTGCATAATGTTAAACGAAATGCAGAGACAAAAACATATAATCAAATAAGATACACACATAATGCTTCAAACATCACTCTCTAATGATGCTACCCTTGGTCACATAAACTAGATCACTAGGATTTCAAATTCTCGATTGTTTCATATAATAGATATGCTTATATACTTTGATCACCCACCAATATACCTAGCTAATGCCTCAGTACAGGTGAGAAAGGGGTTAATACCCGATCCTAGTATGTTGGTCCAACTATTAAACCACCTAAGCTAATGCATACAGGAAGTATTATGCAATGTGATGACCGTAAATTATATGTAAGATTTTTTTTTTTAATTATGCAGTCACATCTACAAACAATTGGCTTTAAGGCAACGCAGTCTAAGATGAGGGTTAAAATCAAACAAAGAAGCAAATATTGTTTTCAAAAAACTCCTAAATTTTAGAAAGATAATATGTTAATAATGTACTAGGTGACATAGAAAATCTCACTCAATTCTAAGTCCTAATGCATATTAGAGATATACATATCCAACAAGGTATCTAAGTAGTTCTAAGGGTGAGACAACATTTAAAACATAAAAATCGGAACATTCTTGTCTAGTGAGATAGTGACAAGTCCCACTACTATAGCCACTTTTGTTTACACATAAATATTTCCAATCTTATATGCAGACTGTAATAAAGTGAATTTGTTTGCCTATACTCGCCTCCATTTGTGAGGAATTTGGAGAGAAGAGACACAACCTGTCGGTATGAGGTTTGATCATTCTTGGCACCTTTACAGAAGTAATCAGACCAAACTGTATACTAAAATGTTCCATTTCTTCAGTCTAAATGTCATCCAAAGCCTAAGAAAACATACTCTAATTTTGAAACATATGATATTTTAAATCTAAGTAGATTTCAGAAATAGACTTGTGAACTAGAAGAATTAAATCTTGATGTTTGTTCATGTCTGGTTCATCATAGATCAATGTAAAGCAATTTCCTAAATCTAATATGGTGCATATAAAAATTTGGTCTCGTAAACTTGGAGTCCGGTCTCTACTAAGACTTAGGTATAGGACATGGACCTATTAGGAGAAAACTGGGTTTGAATTCAAGAATTATAATCTTTTTATGAGAAATTTATGTAGCTTTTGCTTTAAATTACAATGACAGATGTCACAAAAGTTTAAAATATCATATCATGTCATGAAGATTTATGATTCAAGGTCCAGGGTCAAAGATTCAGTAAATTTGATCTTGTTTCATAATTGGAACTTCTAAAATTCAAATTTTGAGAGAACATATCATGGTCTACAATCTCATATTTGGAGATGATGCTTTGTGAATTGATCTAAGGTTTACAATCCAAATTTTATTGTGTGAAATTTGATATAAAATCCATGACCTAAGGTCCAGGATCCAAAAAATAAGGTTTGAGATGGAAAATCTGATATCAATAAGCTTAAATACATAATCTAAGATTTATGATTCAGGACTCATTCTGTGAAATCTGGTCCAAAATCGGAAATATGAAGACGAAAATCCAAAATCTAAGATTTAAGATTCAAAATAAAAAATCCATAATCTGAAATCCATAATTTGAGATCCATAATTCAAGATCTAAAATCCTATAATTGAAATCCAAACCTCATGTACTAGAATTGAATTTAATATCAAGGTTTATATCAGAAGGTTCATGATTTAAATCCAATGTCTTGAATTAAGATCCAAGATCCAAAAAGGCTAGGAGTAGGTCAGTCAAGAGAACTGGGTTCAGTGTTACCTAAACTGGGTTTGAAGCAACCTGGGATGGGTTTGACCGCAATAAGTGCATTTGGTCTTACTGCATATGATGTAGACTCCACTTCACATGAATGGGTGTTAAGGAAATTTGACTACATTTAGGCTGTATTAGGTTTATAAGTAGTGGGCTCTAAGACTAGTTTGGACTAGGTCTTAGAGAATTGTACTCCATACCTACATGATCTAGGGTTTTGAAATCATTTGGAAATATTCATTTTGAAATATTTTAGAAAACTATAATTTTGAAAGGGTCTTGTATGAAGACCAAGTTGGATTTAGGTTTTCACATACCTGGGTAATTCTATAGGTTATGCTACTAGCCTACTAGACCGACCTAGTGTGGTTTCCAACAAGGGGTGGTGCATGTGGATGCAAGGTGATCCAATGCGTAGTAAAGTCAGGGTGCAAAGCACGATTAATGAAAGCATAAGAAAAAAAGTTCATTTCATATACATGATTTAAGTAAGAACTAAGTAAGCAAAAACATGAAATTAAAAGAAAGAAAAGAGGAATTAAGGGGCATACTTGACCCCTATGCTTACCCTAAAGACATTAAAAGAACAATTCCAACCAAATATATATGAGGGAGGTTAGAAATGTTGATACCACCAATGGCAGTGTTGATGGTAGTAGTACGCTAATTCTGAATCCAACTCCAATGGAATGAGGTTAAGCAGTTGCTCAAGCAATTTTCATCCCAAAATTGCACTTGGGCAATTCCAAATGTTTAGCTTTTGGAGCTGAGGCGCTTGACCATCATGCCCTGCCGGTTCCAATAGAGCATATATAAAGCCTTCTGTTTATAGCTTTGGATAATCCTTAAAATAAGCCTCTCTTAAACATGACATAGAAGTAAATGTTGTTTCCCCTGATCCAGCTGCTGGCCACCCCTCCTAGTTGGGTAAATTCTATACTATTAGTTCATCAAGTGAGGGAAGGCGACCAGGTAGCTGCTTCAGAGTGTTCATATGAAACAACCACAACGTCTTTAAAGCTAGCATCTATCATCAAGTACTTGCTCTGGCCTACCACAACCTCCTAACTCCAACAAGTCCAAGGCAGTTATGTCATGACCTATTATGTTGAGTTCATCACACTTGTTAATAGCCAAGGACTTTCATTAAAGGCATGCTCAGCAATTCACAGAATGTTGGGTAGGAATTGACCTCCAATTTTTCCAATGATTCTACCACTATTGCCCACGATGGGCAACCTTTTAGGTGTAGTGTCTTCAGCTCCACATAATTGGTATCCAAATACGATGCAGGCCTATCTCCTTTATAACCACTAACTCCCAAGCTCTCTATGGCACGTTGAGGTTCCAAAGTACCCGACAAACCCCTTTGTTCAAAAGCACTATCCACTTTGTCATCGTCTCCCCCCTTGAAGTCTAATTCCACACCATTTAGTTGGTGCTTCTCCTCAAGATGTGCTTTCTTTGCATCACTTACTTACAACCTTCTCCCACTCAAACCTTCTATTGAAAATTCCCCTTTTGTTTGACCTTAAACCTTTGCATGAGTACCCAACTGGAAATTTTATATAATTGTAAAGTCTTCAAGGTAGCTTTTAAGACTGTGTAGACAAAAGAGGGGGGAGAGCCCTATTTTATAGGAGAGAGAGAGAGTGTGTGTGTCCCCCTTTGTGCCCATCAATGTGGGACTAACTTTTTCCACTCACTCACTCTCTCTCTCTCCTTTATCAACTCAAAACTAGGGCTGCACACGAGCCGAGCCGAGAGCTCGTGCTCGGCTAGGCTAAAAATACTCGAGCTCGGCTCGAACTCGAGCCGAGCTTCTTATAACAAACTCGAGCTCGACTCGACTATACAAAGTCGAGCTCGAGCTCGACTCGTTTAGCTCAATTAACTCGTTAGTGATTAACTCATTTAACTAGTTAACTCATTTAGCTCGTTTTAACTTGTTTAGGCATTTAACTCCTTTAGCTTGTTTTTCTGGTTCACATTGCAAATTATAACTCGTTTAGCTTGCTTTTTTTGTTCACATTGCAAATTACCTGATGTTTGATGCTCAATTTGCAGTTTCTTTAGCCATATTACAATGGGAAGCAGGGGTAAATATATTAGTTTGGAAATGGATTTAGACAGCACGAATATGCAGATTCATGCTTAGGAAGCACTGAGTCTCCCTGCTCAGTGTTTGTCTCATTGGCATTGTTTTGGTACTAGGACAGCAGATCCATGAACTCATTGAGAAGTCGCTGCACTTTTCTGCTTGATGCCATTGCTGGAAGGATGTCTTCTCTAAGGAGTTTGGGCTTTTTCATTCCCTTCATTCACAACAGCAGAAGCATCAAGTAATAGGATTTTGCAGTATAGAAGCAGCATAATCAACCATGTTAGTGGGAGGACCAACAAATTTCTCACATACTTCTCTCAAGCGTGACTCATCTGCTTCCCTGTTTGAAAAAAAAGAAAAAACATAAACAAAAGAACTGCAAAAGGTTCCCCAAACTTTTTCTCTTTCCATTAGAAAAACAATTCTCTTGTAACAAAATGAAGAATAGCACAATGTATTAACATTGTGAAACAGTGAAAGATAATTTCACATTAGTGTTACGGATTATGCAGCAGAATATAACTTTTCAGCAAATAGCTTAAAATTTTATTGACCACAAACAAGTATGAGCAAGGATGCCGATATACTCACTATGCTGCATTGATTCACATAAACAACATCAAATTGACAATATGTCCATACCAGGTTTTTGTCTTGGATCATAAATGACCATCTTTGATACATCTGGATAAATTACTTTCGTGGGTGCCTGCAAAGCCAAGTTTTTCTCTGAACAATAAAATGACGGAAACAAGAAATTATCAGTTAGATCGACCATCAGCACCTCGTCAAGCAGATTTTAACATGTACCTGAAGAACCAGTTTCATAAGGTAGTGTTGTTTTGTCACCTTTCCTGTTAACATTTTTAGCGAGCCACTGTGATATCCAAAACCCATAACAAATAAGATAGAGAGTTGGAGTCTGTTTTTCACTGCTTTTATTGAAGAAGCTAAGCAAATTCAGCTTGCCGGATAGCAAAATGTTGGAGAATGACTAACAATAAAGATATTCAAGCCCCAATTCTAGAGTGTGTTGGGCCAAAGTAGAAGAATATGATATCCACCACTGTTATGAGGAATCAACTAATTTATAGGACCCTATCATGCAAACAAAAAGAAAATCATTGAAGAATTAGACAAGCCAAGCCCTGCATTCTAGTTATTTTCAGGGCAAATAGCTAAGCATTAGCTGTTAATCAGTGAAATGAGATGAAGGATTATCACTTGACCAGTAAATGACGTAATATGTGTAGTCAACAAAAGTAACACTTGATTATTGACAAAAACAATTTTTAACAATTTCATCATCCATTATCAACTATAGAAAATATAAGCACATCCATTGAGAAAAACAATCATCCAACCACTTGTCCTCCAGCAGACTATTTTTCTTTTTTAAAAAAATAAGAATCATGGACATGTGAAGGAGACCACGGCACAAGTAGCTTTGTCAAGAGGAAATTCATTTTAATCCTGCAATAAGATATCAGCAAAGATAGTTAGAAGCATAGATAACATCCTTCGGTAGTTATACAGAAATTTGAGGGTACCAATTTGGTAGGAGTGACAAGGAAGGGATAACAAAAACAACCACTAGATGATCTAATGCAGGAAAAAAGGTTTACCTTTACATGAAAAGAAACATTCAAAATATAAAAATGAATAACAAAGTAATAACCTGGCAAGAAATCAGCTATAGGAGAGGAGGCATTGGCAATACTCATTAGGTAATTTCAAAGCCAAGGAAGATGCACGCTGTGCTTCAAGATGTGCCCTGGTCTGCACACCATCATTGGTCAATGTCCTGTACAATCATTTCATATCATATAGATATCAGAATCTGATGTTGTTAAGTAGGGAGTCTCTAGATTATCTATATTGTACACACATTGCTAACAAGATCACCAAAGAGACAAAGCTAGTAATCAATGACATCAACTAAATAGCAAGATACAAGAATATAGCAGGAATATAAAAGCCAATATTCGGCGCTTATAAACTCTTCCTCCTCCCGAATGCAGCTTATAAGACAGCAAAAACAGAAACCAAATCACTCGATCTTACCTCCGTAATGCCGATGGCCCGGTGGTCTGTGGCCAGATGCAGGATGCCGGATGGTGGTGCGGCCTTTCTTGTGCAGGCCATGCGGCAGTGAGCAGGTGGTCTTGTGGTTGATGGAAGAGGGAAGACGCCAGAGTGGAAGGAAGATGGTAGATGGGAAGAGACTAGAGACGGAACACAGAAGACCAAAGGCGAAGGATTGCGTCTCTCGTCTGGTCGTTGTGGTCGACGGAAGAGGGAAGACGAGAAATCGAGAAGAGAAAGAGCAGACCAAGGAGGGAAGACTAGAAGTCGAAAAGAGAAAGAGCAGACGGAAGAGAGAGATTAGTTTGAAAACCGGAAGATAAAGACGTACATATATGTTGGCCCTCGGTAAACAGTTTTTACCCTAAACCGGTAAACCGGTTTATACAATTCAGTTAAATAAGGAGTCGAGTCGAGTTTAAAGAGTCAAGTTCTTGCAACTCCAACTCAAATCATTTATAGTTTCGAGTTTAAGTGTGAGCTCGAACTCGACTCATTTATAAATGAGTCGAGCTCAAGCCGAGCTTTCTAGAGCAAGTTCAAGTCGAGCCCGAGTTGGCTCGACTCGTTGTGCAGCCCTACTCAAAACCATAGTGTAAAATGGCATTTTAATTCATTTTTTTCTCACTGTGATCTTGTTCAGGCTTCAAATTTGATTCCATAAAAGCCATGCATACACAGACAAGTGATGATCGAGAAAGGATCTAGATCATCGTTGAGTGTGGGAAATAAATAATGTGAGAATATGAAGGGAAAACATACCTTTAAAACCATATTTTGAAACTTGATGTGAATCAGAAAAATGTTCTTTTTGGCCACATATGGATACATATTTTGATTCTATAAACATCAGAATACTCAACAAAGATCTCTGCACATTTCAAGTATTTGTGGGCAAATTGACATTAAGCGTGAAGTGAGAAAATCATGATGCATTTTTGAAATATAATGTGCATTAAGCTCACATGTGCATCTTGGTTCTAGATTTGTTGCTAAGACATAAAATCTAGGTCCAGTTCTAAAGAAAATTTTAGAAGATGGATCTAGATACAACAATGAGATCTAGATCATGATTTGTTATCTGAAACTTGCAATGGGAATAATGGATCTGAATCTATAGAGATAGATCTTAGATCAAACAACTGGATATGAGATCCAAACATGACAATAAGACCTGGACATGTGATCTGGATTGGAAATTTCGGATGGAGATCTAAAAACAGCATGACCTAGACCTAGCTCGATCTGGGTTAGTAGCTGCATGACATGGAATGGACATGAGCTAGATTCATGAAAAATTGGGATCAAACCTAAGTTGCGCGTAGGTTTACTGGCTCAATCTAGGGTGTTGTTTTTAAAAAACCTAGTTTAGTGAAAAATTGAGGTGGAATGAGCCAAGGCTCGGGCCAACTAGATTCATGAGAATGTAGATAAAAGCCTAACTTATTCATGTGGCTCCTAAGTTATGTTTGATGAAAACATGTGCATCGTCGTAAATGACCACAATACTTTTTTGAGTGGCTTTGGCTGAAATTGATTAAAAAGAAGGAGATTGGTTTAAACCAAGGTTTTAGAAATCAATGAAAATCATAAACTAAGGTATATGTGGCCTATACCTTATGTTTATGCAGAAGAATATGACTCAAAAAGGAAATGATTGTTTTACCCTTGTGTGTATTTCTGGAGTTTCGAATGATTTGATTTTAGAATTCCTTTTCGATGTCCATGACTTATAAAATGCCAGCCTGAATTGGGATTTCATTTGTCCAAATATATATTCAAGAGCCCATTACTCACACTCTTTCATGTTGTATTCTAATCAAAATGTGCTTGTGGATCATAAAACATGTATGCATGCTTGAACCAATACGAAACATAATTGACTTGAAGAGAAACTATATAAAATATGAATGAAATACTCATTGATATTGAAGACTGAAATTAAATAAGAGAAACGAAGATGCAGGTATACCTGACCTCCATGCCTAGCCAACAGACAGAAAAATAAACTTAACTACAACATGTTTAAAATAAATAAAACATATACTAGGTGCAGAAATAGAAATATCCTAAGCTAGGCATGCTTAAAAGTAAAAAATAAAACTAAGGCATGCTAGGTAGAAAACTAGAAAAAAGGAACTAAATTGGAATAAGAAAGAAAATAAGAAATAGCTGACTTGGATGACATTGAGCCTGCACCCTTCCATGGAGTACGAGCCTAGTTCTTCGGAACTGAGCTTGGTGAGTTTCACTTATCACCACCATAAACTGAACCAGAGACCTAACGCTGATTCTAAAGAAAGAAATTTAGCTTTTGACCCGAGTTGGAAATTATAAGCACTTGTCTGGAATTTTATCGAATTTCTTGTGTTCTTTTGCTGCTTTGGTGGTGGATGACCCTGAGCCTGCACCCTTCCATGGAGCACGAGCCTAGTTCTTCGGAACTGAGCTTGGTGAGTTTCACTTATTACCACCATGAACTGAACCAGAGACCTAATGCTGATTCTAAAGAAAGAAATTTAGCTTTTGACCCGAGTTGGAAATTATAAGCACTTGTCTGGAATTTTATCAAATTTATTGTGTTCTTTTGCTGCTTTGGTGGTCATGGAGAAGGAGAGGAGGTTGGCTCCTCTTTTAAAGCTGCTTGTGGGAGAAATTTTCTCCCTCTTCATTGATATAAGACTAAATTTTAGCCTTGGAATTCGTTCCTTCTCATGTGACACACTTAACCGGCTGAAAACCTTAGCTTAAAACCTATATAGTGCATATATGAAATAATATTTTGCTCAATGTGGAGTCAATTATGCATGAAAATTAGTTCTGTCTAAAGCATACTGATTTTCAGATAATTTGCACAAGCCATGTTAAATGGACGATGAAAGTGAGAAAGTTTTTTGATGCAGACCTTGCACTATACACAGGCCATCATGCATGTGACCAGGTTCATTGGATCTAATTTCTTGATGTGGACATAGTTCAGAAATCCATAGCAAGACATGGATCTAGAAAAAGTTCTAGAAAACAGATCTGGACATGAGATATGAATCTCCACACATACAGATTATAGATACGGAAATTGATATAGAGATCTGGATTGAAAATCTAGACTGGGCATGCCTTGACCTGGCTCATGCAGGGCTAGGTGAGAGTTCAGACTCAGCTAATGCATCTGTGACCTAGGATAGGTTTAGTATTGGACTAAGTCTGGACCTAGGCTAGATGCAGGTTCGGCTGCCTCCTTTTAATCTGACTCAATTTAGTTCGATCAGGCTTGAAGCAAGCTCAAGCTAAGCATGGACCAGCTGGATTCAGCTTTAATGCATGTGGGTTCCCAACTAAGGTTCACGTAGTTCTTAATTTAAGAAGAAATAATGCATGTATGGAAAAGCGTAACATTTTGTTCCTCGAACCGAAATATGGGCCTTGTTGGTAAACTTACCATGTACGTTAGATTTAGTTCTATGCCCATGTCAAGTTTCATTTGAAAATTTTTATCACTTGCCCCTTCAAAAATGCATTCTTGTAAATTGACGATATCAAAACAACTCATGTTAGGGTGACAGGTAAGGGCAAAATGGAAAAATGAGATTTGGGGTACGCCAGCCCAAAATGAACTCAGAAATACTCTGGTGAAATGAATCTGATCACAACGGTGTCAAGATACAGGAAAATTGATTCATGATTTGATCATCAATGAGCTCAGAAGTTGAGCTACTTATTAAGTGACGTGTCTGAAACTTGACAACGTTAGTAGACTTGTAAAAATGGCTCAATCTGGGAAAAGTTAACTCAAACTGAGCTAAGAATATTTTGATATTGTACTACAAAACATGATCCCAGTTTTGTGCCAGCTGACTTGTTCAGGTTGAGCAGAAGTGAAGCTCAGAACATGCTAAATGAGAGAGAGTTACATTGTGCTTGTTAGGATAACTGCTCTAGAACTATAATTTGAATTATAGAAATAAATGTAATTTTGGAAATACTTAGGTTCACTGAGAGGATCCTAAGTTGAGCTTATCCAGGTTTGACTTGGTCCTGATGAGCTATAAACGGCATGTGACTTGATGTACTGAGCTAGAGTGAGCTGGTTTGAGCTAAGGTGAAGTTAGTGGCCTGGCAGTAATGGTGGTTGTGGACTTGTAATAGTGAGAAATATCCTAGATGAACTAATCTAGAACAATTCTCTGTGTCCTTAGAGGTTTCTCCTAAAATTAGGGCAAAATGACAAGTTAGAAAGGGTGGCAACAAACTAAGTGATCATGGCCTGTGTGTCAAATGCTTGCATGAGATGGGTTTAGCTTTGGTTCATGTCAACGGCTTCTATTGTTGAAATCTTTCATAAAACCTGTTGAAAAAATGATTGTGATAGTAAAATGGTCATTTGGACTGAAAAACTAGGGGTATTTACAATGCTCCTAGAAATTTCAGCCAATAACTGTTTCTTGCCCCCATTCCAAGTTTTTTTCGTGTCATCCAAACATTCAAACCAGGTTTTAAAAAACTGGGCTTTGAACCAGGTTTTCACAAAGTTTGGCTTTCTTAAAACTAAAATTTTTAAGCTGCAATCCAAATGTCCTAATTCAGCCGTATCTTCACAAATAAAAAAAAAAATGCTTCAGTACAATTGAATAGAGTTGTTTTACTTTTCCCACAATCTGAAAAATGAAAAAGTAAAGACTTTCGAATCACAAATAGTAGATTGGGAGTCATATGTCCCGTCATCTCGCAAAATATTCAACTCTATCTTTAGCAAAATTTTGAACTCGATTTCATCATACACATAAGTCAATGATAGAAAATAATTAATCATCTAGGACCACATGCTCAACTGTAGATGTAAGCACCAAGAAGAGAAAACAAAAACTGTGAAGGATCCCTATCACCGTTGGCTGGAATTTGATGTTGAGGTATCATACAACTACTGCATCCATTTAAAGAACGGAAGAAAATTTATTATTCTAAACTTGGAATAACACTTGTAATTTAAATAACATTGCCACCTTAATTAAGAATAACAGACCCTTCGTACCCTCTATGCATGGCTAAACATCCATGCTATGAAATAATGGACAAAAAGTTGGTAGGATATGTGATAGGAAAATAATGATTTGTTTTCTCGAATAATAAATTATAATCGACTTTGAAGTAACTATTCATTCACTTCAAAATTTAACAGGTAATCAAGCCCCCCAAAAAAAAAATAAAAGAAAGAACTTTACCCTTGCTACGTTTGTTAGGCTGGAAGGATAAAAAACCCAGGCAGTCGCCCAATAATTTGAATGCAAATTTTATAAGCTCTAGGAGCAATTCAAAATACAGAAATATTTTGTCATAACCGAAACGAAAAAAAAAAAATAATTCACACAGAAAAGATTGAGCTATGGCATAACGGATATATTGTGGATTAAAACGGATTCTGCTTGCTTTCCGAAAATTTTGTTTAATTTCCATAACAGTAATATAAATAGAGACTAGTTAATCATGCGCCCACCTTGGATGGTAATTATCTTCAACGCATAAACAGGTAAAATGTAAAAGAAAGAGATCCTTATCCCGGCAGGATGCACATTTTATAGTTGTTAGAAAAGCTAAAAAAGACTTCAATAGGGGACCATATACTAAAATATACATTAGGAGGTTCACTTCTACGTACTTCACTACAAACACAAAATGCAATACAAATTATGAAATGCAATTTTTAATTTGTACCTGACAACTACCCAATCATGCAGATTATGGTGATATTAATTAACCGTAATCCTTTGGCATAGCCTAATATATGACTTTAATGTTGCCAACGTAGAAATGGCAACGTAATTGATGCAAGTTTATGCTAAGAGATTAACAACGTCAGAACCTAGGCCTTCCAGCATCATTCTTATCATTCCCTGAACAGGCGCAAGACAACTTATCCTTTTGTAATTTTTAGCATATAATTTAATGATATTTTGAAGTTTGCTGGCCTCTCCCGTAGCTATTAAGTGTGTTCAAACATGTTCCAACTATTGTCGTAATGTTTTCAAAGATTTACTGCATTCTCAATTTCACAAAATTATATTTTCACTTCTAGATTTCATTGAGTACTCTCTACATTTTTATCCTTGTCTTGTGAGATCGAAAGAGGAGCACCTCCAGTGTCTAGATCAGACTGTTCTATTACAACGTACTTGTTACCTACCCATGACAATTGAAGCTTAACTAACTGCATTCGTCAACGTATATTAGCCCTCTTTTCTGGAATGTGCTCAGAGTTAAGGCTAGTTCTATTATCTATACATCTATCATGCGTGAGTAACTGTGAAATATCACCAGGTCGCCATATCATGAGCCAACTTAAAACCCCGTGGGCACAATAATGTGAAAGTTGAATGCATGAATAGAAAACTACCTTGATACGCATTCATAGCATGCCCGATAATTATCAACTATAAATGTGGTCCATGCCTGGCTAGTCAAGACTCCAAAATGGTCCTAAGTCAGACGCTTATGTTCTAAATTTATAAGCCACCTATGGAACGAGAAGTACCTGCATGTGCCACAGTATTAGTGACCGAGCTAGCCAGTTGGTCTCCTTGTCATTCTTGGCACATTAATTGAACTGAGGCGTCTTTATGCAAGTACCTCACTTTTAAATAAGTACCTCTAGGGGCACCAAGTTCGATAGCCATGTGCGATCAGGTGTAAATGGCATCTCCAGGGGCGGTGTCAGAAATGCTGTTTATGGGGCCCTAGTTAAGGGGCACCAATATGTAAATGAGAAAATTATTCTGAACTACCAATATGAAAACAAGTATTTTTTTGGTCTGTGGCAATTGCCCACGGAGTGCCCACACCTGCCTCAGCCCCTGCCGTCAGGCAATGTTACAGATAATGGAGCCAATGTTACGGACAACTCAAACCAGGTGGTCCGGTTGCGTCAATATCTATGTCTGTATCCGACAAAAAACTGGCTACCGTTTTGAGCCCGGCCATGGCAGTAATTGAATTGTCAACACCTGTACCGAGTGCATGAATGGACTATGCATGCTTCGCACTACGATAACCCTCAACATTTTGAACACCAGTGTTCAGTAGATACAGTACTAATAATTCTTACAAAGTAAACGATGATTGGAAGAGACCTTTACTAGTGTACATCTTACTACATCTTACCTTGTGCAGATTAACGTAATTTTGACCTAGACAAAAGGCGAAGATCTTTACTGACTCGAACCTGTATGACATAAGATGCAATAATCTTGCCGGAAAGATGCTCACAACTGAGACGTCTTTTAGGTCATCTGATTTTCACTTTCTACGAATTTAGGTCGTCTATTTTAGTGCAAATTATTTTCTTTGCTAGAGAAAACAGGCATGTGCATGGAATTCCAACTGAGAAACACCAAGTTGCTGAGGACCAAAGTATGCTATTGGATTTTGGATTTTGTGCTTTTACGGGCAAGCTCGTAATATATGAAAATTATGTCGTGTTTTATCTTACTGATAAATGCATTTATATATGGGCATACTTTTTGGATATATGGTCTGTGGGATACGAGAAGCATATGCTTTCCAACTTTGTTCCTTTAAATAAAAAGATGTCTTTTTCACCTTTTCTAAGAAGGGAAATTTTTGTAATTTCCTTCGATATAATTGATATTTTTAACTAGAGTTAAGAGTGAAGGGTATGGTTTATTATTTGGCAGGAACGATGACACACGAACCATACCATGCGAGAAAGCGCGGCAACTTCCTTTCCAACAACGGCTTAGTTATGTATCGATGACGAGTCCCAACAATAGGTATGCCATGGCGTCAAAGAAGGAAATGGATAATGCTGAATGTCACTTATTAGAATGGGAACTATCACTAGCCATTGATAAGCTGGTTTCGCCTCGTTGTCTAACATCAAATGATAACAACTGGAAACGAAGACTCGGAAGCCTGGTTGCTTCCTTTTTCTACTTTTCAGTTATGTTCAGATGGTCCTCTCGTTACATAATACACGGTCAGATGGGACATGGAAAAAGTTGCATGCTTTTGAACACAAGAATGAGTTGTTCTGATCATTTCGTGACAATTTCACCAAATCACGTGTTGACCTCCTCAATCATGTGAACCTCTTAATTCGTGTCCATGTTGTAGCTTTTGATTTTGGAAGGTCTGGGCATCAATCGTGTTTCAGTAACTTTTTGACTGATGTTACTATAGCAGCTAGTTTGTACTTCAATCTTTCTGTGAAGGCTCCACGAATGCACTAAGGGGACCATTTAGTTTGGAAGTGAAAGTCGACAGGACATAGTTCTATGGTCCCAAATCCTATGGGAAATAATGGAGGCCGACATTCAGTAGTCATTGTCTCTTCAAATGTTGGATGAACCAAGGTGATGTTTTGATTCAACGTTGAGGTACCAAAATAATTAAATTTACAATGTGATACTACCTTCATGAAGTCAGAGGAATCTTCCATGAAGCTGTTGTCTCTTTATAGTCTCTTTATAGTTCATTAAATGAGTCAAGGCAGTGGATGGGCTAAATTTCATAGGGACAAGTACCACTTGCCGGATTACACTTGCATTTATGATTAGTAAAAGATGGGGGCAATCTCCATCATGTTTGCAGTGGATGTAGTACTTGTCACTTCCGAGTTGCTCCAGGGTGACTTTCAATGGAGAAGGTCTTTGTTGCCCTACAAAAAATAATATAACTGAGATCAATATATAGGAAAACAGGTAGCTACCGATCAGTTCCTCATATAGCAGACCTAATGGGAATTATCGGCCATTGATTCCAAGAAAATCATATGATTAAAATTGAGCTGCAAATATAGAAGACAAGTTGTTTTCTCAATGCTCCTTCGTACCTCTCAAAGAAAAGTAGGGTTTTCTTTTAAGTAAAGTCATTTGTTTCCCTTTTTTCTCCTTCTCTTGATTTGAAGGATATTTCAAATTCTTGAAAAATAAATTGACTTCTATATTTGCAACTTAATGACTACAAGGATTTTAACACTTAGTGATGTTGAAAACAAGTAACTGAGTTATGTGGTCCCTACATTAGCAAGTGCACTACTCAACCTTGCGTGGAAGACTGCTTTCATAAGGCCCAACAACAACGTTAATGATGAATTTATGTTGTAACACAAAGCAGGACATTACACATGACTTTTACTAACAGCTCAACCATGTTACCCCGTAAACCCTTAAGCGATGTTAAAGGCACACTACCTATGCCTTATTAATGAGAAAACATGTTATAGACTGCCATCTGCTAACACGACTTCTGTGTAGCAAAAGGCCAATGCATGTCTGCTAGGATAATAAATTATAGCTTTAGTAACGTTAACAACATGTACACAACATATTATTATTATTTTAATATTACAGCTTTGTAGTTGTTATAATTATATAGAAATATACATAAAAGCTTGATGAACTGAAATGTCTAGAATCTTCTTGCCTCCAGTAGTATTCAAAATTCACCATGAAGCAATTTCAATTTAACACAATATAAATTATCATAAATTTAACACATACATGGTTCGTACACAAAGAAAAAAAAGAAGAATTTACAATTGCTTGATTTGTTGTAATTGCAGAAGACAATAATCTTGCCATACCAGAGCAAGCCTTTATACTGTATCAGGTAACCAGTCCCTTATATATATATATATATATATATATATATATATATATATATATATATATATAAAGTGACAACAGGATGATGTACTCAATGTACCTTCCAAAATAGATTGAGATTCTCATATACATGGTTTTTCTCCAAATAAACAAGAAGTGAGTAGGATAACTATTCGAAGCCACAACTCATATTAAATGGGAAAAGAAGTTACTACTATCCATGGCTCACAAGAACCATGTTAGGCAAATTAGTGGACAATGAGTAGTTGTTTGGCATTTTAAGGTGCAAGGTTTCACAATCGAGGAAAGTAAAGGTAAGTAAATGATAATTCAGTCACCAATAATATGTAATCAATTGTAACTCCAAGCATTTTGTGCAAACACCTGTGAATCTTTTTCATCATGTTGTATATTTGCATTAGTATGTATAGTAGGTTCATTGACAATCGAAGTATTTGGCACATCTGATATAGTGCATGAGATATCACTGACATTATCAAGGTCATCTAGTAATGATGTAGTATATGATGCATATTCTATCACATTTAGCTCATCCTCATCAGTAATTTGATTTACTTCATTTCTAGAAATATCATAAAAATCCCTTCGCATTGTTCTCACAGCTACTTGTCAATCTTCTTCAAGGGATTTTGAACATGAAGACTTGTTCCACTTGGTTAGCTAATACAAATGGTTCATCTATCATGCTCTAACATCTTGTATTGACAATGTGAACTCATATTCATCAATTTTAACACTTCTATTGTTTGCACTGAGAAAGTCAAGCCATTGATACTTGAACAAGACAAAGCTTACATTAGGATGAGGTTCAATTTCAGTAATATGTGTGATGGCTCCAGGATAACTAATAACTAACTTCTCCAAGAACAGGATATGTGAGCCGTGCATTTGAAAGCTATATGTTTTTGCAGTAACAACGACACCATTGTTCTATGTTTATTGGCGTTCTTCTACATTTTTACATAAAACTGAGCCTATTAATGAGAACTCCCATGTATCTCCCGATGACCTTTTGAGGATGCTGAGCAAACTACATTCTTTCATTTGCGAAACCTTCACAATCACCCGTGGTATGTAATTCATAAAATTTATTTTAAATGTAAGGATATTATTGCTGTGCATAAAATATAAATATACAAGTACAATAATAAAATTTTATCTACATAAATGTTAATTACACCAATTACAAAACGTAGCCTTTTGAATATGCTCAATTTCATGAGGTCATCTCAAGTTTAGATGTTTTGTTCATATGCATTCAAAATACATGATAATTAAAGAAATAGTATTCTATATTAAACCTTGTAAAATTATATAGAAAAGAGAAACTAATGACATTAAAGAAAAGGCCCCACTACTTCATGGTTAAAAGTACTTAGGTGAAATATTCCTTGTGGTAGGATAATATTCTCTCCATCACCTCCATTTTGCCTTCTTGAGAGCTAAAGCCAGCTTTCCTCACGAACTCCACAGGCTTTCTATCCTCAACATTTTGATTTATACCTATCACCTTGCTCCTTCCTACAATCCTCATGCTAACCACATGACCAAGAATTTCATTGGCATGGCCGCTTTTCTTATCCTCTTGGTACAATCTTATATCCAACCATATAGATAATTTTGATTGCATACTTTGCCCCTGCTTCAGACTAAAGAACACATTCGTTTACGACCTCAAAATTCTGGCATGAAGGCTGAAATTCATCAACTTCTAGCCCTTATGAATGCATTGATTTCAATAGTACCAAAGTTTCTAGTAGATGATAAAGAATGTCACTTTCCAGCATTTGGAGAACTAGACCCCTGTCATTTTCCTTCGCATTGGCTTCTTAAACTTTTTTTGGCTATCCTTTTTAGGAGGTTTTGATACACCAAATTCAGTACCAACCGATTTCCCAACTTCTCTGAACTTCTTACAAGTCACCAACACATGTTTGTCTCTTCCTCTTCTCCATATAATATGCACATGCTATGAGGATCTTGTATCTTTTCAGTATGTTTTGACTTCTAAGCCTACTTCATACACTATATACATGTACCAATGACTCTTCTCTAGCAACAAATTAGACCATAATTCCTTCCTCCATTCTTCCACATAGGATCTGACCCTGCTTTTGTGCTAGACGTGCCTAGTTGAGCCACACAACCTTCGATCCTTTCTCTACATAAATATGTATTCTCTATTGGAAGGTGATATAATGGGCTGGGAAGGTAGGACCTCCATGCTGATCACTTCAATCTTAGCTAGGTTCTTATCTATGACATCTTCAAATCTAGTACGTAGCAAATTTCCAATCTGCCCATAAGTCTGTCTGTCTATGTCATGTAGTCAAATTCAACCATTCCATTTGTCTGTCCAGCAACAAACTTGCACTCCATCACTAACTTTCCAATCAACAAAATTTTGGATATAGGACAAGGCACAAACCAATCCCTTCCAACTCCATGTATCCTTGAGCAGCTTCTTTGAGATTCACATAGGGTGCCTATAAAGATATTTCACCTTATAAACCATGCCCAAAGGCCATTGTCCATCATTCTTATGCAGCCACTGGTTAGAATGACTTGATTTGTTTCTTTCATTCTTTTTAATCCAACATCTTCAACGGTGGGGAGACACTTTTCTAACATACTAAATGAATGTGGTGGGCACCTTCATCCTCAATCCACAAAGATCTGTTGTAGAGTTGCTTTTTTTTCTAGACACTTCTGAACAATTTAAATGTCATAATCCAATAATATGATAGGGTTGTTAAGATGTGACATTTCAAGCATTTTCTCTCTACATAAGAGAGGAGCTTGGTCTTCTTGCCACCTAAGTTTTTCACAAAAAGAACAAAAGTATGTTTAATAATGGTAAGAGACTTGTTGAAGGAATTACTAGTGAACAAGGCATCATCAATGGACATGAGGGTGACAATGTCTTGTTGGACCCTTTGGATCTTGGAATCCGGATATTCTTGAGATGTATCTCAGCTAGAAGCTTTCATTTAAAAGTCTCCATGATCATTGCAAATAGGTAGGAAGACATGAGATTTCCTTGCCTTAAACCCCTAGCACCAGCAAAACATTTCCTTAATTCCTATTAACAAGCACTTCTTAGATCACTATCTCTACACATTCTATGACCCTTTCCACCCATCATGGATGAAACCCAAGCATCAACATGCATTTTTTTAAAAACTTCCATGGCACATATCATACGGCAGATAAGTCTAGTTTTAGACAACATCCATTATTGTCCCAAAATTCCTCTGAATTGATAACTTCGTTGGCCAAGAGGTCTTGAAGGTGCCTTGCTTTTACAAATGAAGCCTGATTAGGATGGATGATTCTATCCATAATGGGCTTCATTATGAGAATTATGAGCTTTGCAATGATATTATAGATAGTGTTACATATAGATACCAGTTGGTACAGTTTCACTATTCTAGCACCTTCCTTCTTAGCATCGATCAAAATCATTGTGTTGTTTACTTTGTTCACTATTTTGCCTTTCATAAAAAAATCATGGATAGCTAATGTCACATTTTGACCTATGACTGGAGAATACTCTTGATAGAAGTAGTCTGGAAATGCATTTGGCCCTGCTGCACTATATTTGTCAAGGCTCTTAATAACTTCTACAACTTCTTCTGTAGTGACCGACTAAAGCAGGAAACCGTTCTCTTCCTTCAAGAAAATTTTAGAGCACCTAAAAGATTTTTCCTTTGCTTGATCCTCACCAATCAAGTTTTTGAAAATAGTGAGTACATTCTTCAAGGATTTGAGAATGACTAGTAGATATCCATCCTCTGCTCTCCAACAACTTTTACTTGCCGAGCTCTTAGCCATAGCATGAAAAAATATACTAATCTTGTCCCGTTCTGAGAGCTGGTATTCTCCACATAACTTCTTCTATCAATACATCATTCTCCAGTTTTTTCTAAATCTTACATTCATCATCCAAGCTGCTAGATCCCCTCTCTAAACTCATGCCCTTCTATCCTCCTATTGATCTTGAAAAGTTCATATAAAGTTGTTGATATGGTCAAAGGAAGTCTTCTTCTAGCTGACCGAGGCTTCCTTGACAACAAGCAACTTCTTAAGGAGCTTAAGTATCAAACACCTCGTGAGATATTTACTCCATTCTCTTTTGACATTGCTCATACCTTCTTGGTCCAGCAACCAGGGCCTAAAAAGCCTAAACGGGGTTCCTCCTTTTACTACTATTAAAACTCATTGTGGTCTAGTATACAAGCATGCAATGGTTTGAACTGACGCAACTATGGACTTTGAGTGTCATCATACCTCCCATGTCGAATTACTGAAGCAGCAATATAACTTTCTTTGAACTGAGTCAAGCCCCTTTCAATGGTTAGACCAAGTGAACTACGTACTACTATCAAAATGCTCAATCACAATTGCACACGTGGATGAATTGAACAAAAGAAATACAAGACCTTGCTTGAGAAGCAACTCTAGTTTTGTTGGATCTTCCCAATACAGCCCATCAATCTTGCTAATGAAGCTTATCAATCCTGATAATGATCCCCTCTAGCTGAATCAGGTTGTCAAGTCTTTCTTCCAACCTTGGAGGCAAATAAACCCCAAAACTACAAATGTCTTCCCATCTTTCTAATCACAAAAGCTTACAATGGTCCAGTTATAATCCCAAACAAAACTCGTGATGGCCATTGCCCTTTCATTCCAGCAGCACAAAATTCTACCAATTCCTTGAGCTTGGTCAACCTTGGAAATACACTTATATCCATTGAATCTTTTCATGATACATTCCAAATGAATATTGGTGACCATTGAGTCTAGGACAAAACCAATGCAGAAATAACAAATCAACTCCTGCTGGGATGCCAAATTGGCCAATTACCGAATGTTCCAACTGAATATTTTTGTGATTCAGCCTCGTCATTTGACCATTAGAGATCGTGATCCAAATATTTCTCATTCTCCTTATCATCTCTCCAAATCTCACTTTCTTGCATGGCTCCTTCATCAAGATACCTGACACTACTTGTCTTCCCCTTCTTGTACTGCCTTCTCCTGCTCGACAGAACTACTTCCAAGTTGATAGGCTTTAAGGGACGCCTATACTTTTCCCATTTGCATCTAAACCAAGTGTTTTTCCTCCCAACCGGCCTATGCATCAGCCTTCCATTGTTCAGCTTGCCAGACTCAATTTCATACCCCTTAGCTATGGGGGTCAGCACCATATCCATCCCATCAAAACATGCATTCAAAATACTAGGTAGAGAAAAATGGTAAACGGAAAACCAGGACACTCAGGGCTAGCATGCTTAGCAGCTTGTGTCATTTAGCTTTGAGAGCTAGTCAAACTTGCTTTAGGTTGAATCTGACCATGTAATGTCTAAAACTATAAGATAGAAAAGCACTCGTGGAAACTAGATGTATAAGCTCAACATTTTTGTTCGACAAATTTAAGACACTCAAATGTTGATTTGCGTATAAGTTTTTCGCAGTCTTTATTTAATGGTTTTGAAATATCTTAGTATATATGCACAGTTAAATTTATCGACAGCAACTTCAATTGACTAAAAAGAGCTAGGCGACACTCGAAACATCATATTCAAAGAATCATACACAAACATACATTTGTAGATCTGTAGTGTATCCAATAGATTTAGTCACTTTGAAGTTAATTTCATAAATGTAATCATATAAATAGATTTGACGGTCCAAAATTATATGTTTAACACATCATGGAAATCCAACTAGTGAACCAGGTTTTATAACCATTTCATCTTTCATACTTAAATTTGTTAGCTTTCTCGCTCATACATACGATACACTCATTGGATACTTTTCATAATATTTCTACTTTTATATTTTTCTCAACAGTATGCATCAATCTACATGCTGACAGCACATTTGGTGCACAAATTTGGGTGGCATGATCTGTGGATGAGATTAAAATCACAGAACCATGTGCGATGGATGGAAACTAAGGTACTTCTAGATGACTAGACATATATCATCGTACACAATCCACATGAACCAATTAGTTGACAATACATGGAGTCCAACGGGCTTTCCTTTGGATACTTCCGCACTCACCAGTGATAGCTTTCTCTTGTTTTGTTAGTAGTTTTTGTTTTTGCATGTTACTGGACAAAGTAGTCGGCGGATGGTCCAGTACTAGAGGTGAACTATGGAACTATATATCCTCTTCCCATTTCCCAATATTGGAACTCTTAAAAGAGAGATTCGACTCCCCCGCAGAAAAGTAAATATATATCCCACCGGCTTTCCCCTGCGAGCAGTAGGAATTATATTGTGGCTTTTAAATCATGAATCAACTTGCCTTCAAAGTTCCTTAACCATCTTACGCGTATTACTCCACAACTGTGAATATTCGGGCTCCGGACACAAGGCAAGTGTCGTGTGCTTGAAATGACGAAAATGCTTTTGACAAACAAGTTAATAAAAATACCCTCCTACAAGGACAGAAGTGGAAATGGAAAAAATTATCTTTATGCAAAGACTAAAATGCCCAACACACAGTAACAGAATGCGTTGTGATAGGTCGAACGTGTTTAGACTCCCAACACCCCGTACTTGCTAGTGTAATTCTGGTCGAACTTTAGAAAAAAGGCAGTAGAACATGTAGAATAATTATTAGATCACGTACATCTTAATGATTGTAGACATAGTAAATCTGAAACTATCTCATCAATGATGCCAGTAACAATTGCAGCTTCTATCTTACGTACAACTCTATATGTTTCATGCTTGCTGAGATGGGAGAACTCATTTCTTGAGAGGTCTGATCCTATCAATTTAGTTGCTTCTTGTATGTCATCTGCGCTTCTTCCCCAAGAGCAGATCTGCTGACACATGGATTTCACATGTTGTTGTGGCCCTAATTGCTGCTGAAACATGCATTGCCAACAAGTCCAGACGCTTATTCTTCCTGACCTTGCAGTCGTCTTTGCTACCTCCTTCACATAATCAAAGAGAAGCTGCCTGCTATTGCACACTAGTTGCTTAGTCTTGAAGCACTGAGATAATGAATAATAACCAAAGATCTCTTGTATTTTCGAGTCCTTAAGACCCTGCTTTTGTTTAATTGCCTGCACTACTTGCTCCCATACTGACCAAAAGAACCAGGAGTCATCTGCAATTCTACAAAGGAGCTTGAGGCTTACATCTGATTGCCGGTGTCCCTCTGATTCTATAGTCAGGCAAATGCAAAAAAGTCAGTTTTTACAGCTAATATGTATATATATATATATATATATATATATATGACAAACCACCATTTTCTAGGGTGTCGAACTTGACAGATTTGTAGTGCAACGATTGACATGTTCTGTTTTGATGTTGCCCTATGGACAAAACCGCCACCAAATCTTTTGTCGTACGTGCCCACCATATTTGGTGAATGCTGCTGGTAGATTGAAGTTGGAATTTGTAACTTGACTCCTTTTTTTTTTTTTTTTTGGTTACAAAGCTTGTACGAAATATCACATAAGGGACTTGGTGAGCAACATCATTACGTGTAGATGAGCCTTGAATGAAGAAGAGTTGTCTGCCATGGCTTTCTCTAATAAGCCTGTTAATATAACAGCTCCATTATGTGCGCCCAAATACATAAGTCATCGGCCTTTTATAAGGCGTCTGATACAAAGAACATTATGTTTTAGAACATGACCCTAAAGTGCATGTTTCAAGCGTAATATGCTCTTATGTTTTACAACATGGTGCGCTTATGTCCAAGGCTTAATTGTTGAACATGAAAACATTCTTAATCATCATTTCTTTTGAATAAGAACATGGAATTTTTGGAAAATTTGTTTCATGAATGTGTTCGAAATTAAAGAAATTTTGACTTTCCTATCTGCTGACAATTGCCGATTCACTACATGAGAAAATGCAACTGTAGCTGCCACGAAGTTTAACACACACATGTAGTTCCCATCTGGTTTTCTTTGCTTTTCTTTTTTTTTACAGGTCATTGATTCATGCTTTAGGACCTATTACGGTTCAGAAGAGGAGTGCACTAGGACCTGAAAGTAACTACTACGGGATTTGAATGTAATTCCTTTTGGGAGGTTGACCACTTTGTCGCCTAGTGTGCTAGAACCCCTTAGGGTCTTGACCCAGTTATTTTATTGTTTGAGCTTTTTCTATGCCCGGGTAAAGCTTCGCGGTCAGGGCTCACTCCAATTTACAAAAGCACAAAAAAAAAAACTGAACAGATATTTTCTGGTAAGTAAGTGCTAAAAGTTTGGTTCTATTTGCTCCAGAACATGCCTCCACAGATTTATTCAGTGGCTTACCAGCCAAAGCCGTAACTCCTAGAATTTAATGATTCTACAATTTTATGGTTAGTAAAAATTGACTTCTTATTTTAAGACAAATTTCTTAAGGGATCCCAGCCATGGCCAAAATTCCTTCACGCTCTCATCAATTTCACCATGTTTTACTAGTCAATGATCCCTCGGAAACTTATGCACCTTGACACACAGAAACAGACAAAAGATTCATTATTGTCAAGAATCTTAATAAACTAAAGACACGATTTTGTTTCAGTCTCTCGTCTTGAAAAAGACCAGAATAAACTAAGTTCACATGTAATCGCTATAGCTAACTTTATACAAAGGAAAAGAACCACTGTAAATAGCATCTAGTGTGATTATAACTTTAGCTCATGAGTCGATGGCTTAGCTTCCATTGGGACCAGTTTCGTGGTACAGGAAAATGAGAACACCTTTTTGGATATGTGTATTATATCTTGGGACTTTGTGCTTGCAGACCGTTTGAGAATCAAGCATGAGGAAAATAATGAGAGCAGCGGTCTTCGAAAAAAAAACTCACTGAAGTTGTCGGTTGGAGAAGTTTCTCTTATTGGTTTCTCCCGGACAGACATCTGGCCTACCTGCGTATTGTCTTCCTTTACCTGCTAAAACGCACGTAACGGTTAATGGCATGGAGAGAGAGAGAGAGAGAGAGAGAGAGATCTGTTTCTTGAGGATCTTACCTCTTTCTCAGTGACAGTATCGGAGGGGTTCAATGCCTTGATAGGGTCTGAACAATAAGAGACAGAATAATGGTCTGTTATATCTCTCTTGCAAAATGGATCAAAGTATCTGCTGATTCTACAAGATGACATTCCACCGAATTGTCTGACTGAATGCCTTTTTTTAACTTCTTGGTGACCTTTGATGTGCAGCGTCTGGGTACCATGAACCTTGCAAGGGAAAGCAAACTGATCTAACATATATTTGAGAGTCCTTGAGCACATTGCAGATTGATGAGACATCCTCCTCTTCTTCTCCTGCTCCTTTTTTGATATAGGCGAAGACAACCACGTCCTTTTCCCATTATTACAGAAGCCCTTGCTTTTGCTAGAATGATTATGCTGAAAGGTGGCGACGTCGAGCATACACGGCTCTTGCTCTTCCTCCAGAACGTCATAGAGCCTTCTTGTTGCAACTGGTTTTGAATCGCAGGCCATTAAAACGACCATACTCGAAAGCTTCTTAGCAGTGGCATCAGAAGTGACGGATCGAATAAACTTAGAAAGGACTAGCAGATTCAGCCTTACGAAGTGAGGATGAGATGACAAGAGAAAAAACTAGAATCACTACCCAATGTTGGTACCTCAGTGAGGGCAAGGATCACTGGTACCCTTTTATCACATTTATATGAGCATGTGGCCGAAAGGCTAACAGACACAAAAGATAATTGAAATGCAAAAGCCAAAGCTTTATGAAAAGAATCCAAGGTGACACTGGAAGCTGTCCCCACAGTATTTGAATTTCCTTCTATTATTGCATCAAGCCAACACGTGCATTCGATCCTCAAGCAATAGATCTCTCTCTCTCTCTCTCTCTCTTTCTTCATCTAAGACGCGCGCGAACAGGATGGCACTTATGCCACATCAGTCATATATGGTCAAAGCATACTTTCAAACAGAAATGGGTGAACAACTTTGAAGCAAGTGTTTGGCAACCAGGTAAATTAGAAGAAGACTCCAGAAAATCATCACGAAAAGCAGATTGTCATGACCTGTATATCAGGGTTTATCAGATTGTTCTCGAGAAATCAAAAACCGGTTCCAGATTGAGCTTTCAGCAGATCAGGATATAAATGTTGCATTAATGTTCATAATTATTTTGTAAAGGGCAAATAAGTATTTCCGTCAGATTCTTTCGATTTTTCTAGTTTCTTACCATAAAGTCTGCAATTTCCTTGTTGAAAAGCATTTCCTCTGCTTCCTACAGATTGTCGATCGCTCACTTCCTTGTTGTGTTCTGTTCTGAGCTCTGTAATTAAGCACATATCAGTTATATGCTGATTATACCATGATATCAGAGCTGTAGGTTATACTCCAATATGTTGTCTTCATGTTTCCGATCATGGCCGATCCATCAGCAGCTCCAAACTCATATCTTGGTGAACTCAAGCTCGCAAGGATCTGACTCCCAGGCTTACAATTTCAGCACAAACATCTCAAATCCATGATAGTTGTAGCACCGGGTGCCCTGTTGGTGAATCATCCTCTCCGTAACGATAGTTATGGCTAGTGGAGTAGATCGTTGTTAATGGCATTGGCTGCAAAAAAATAAGATCAACTTCACAGATGGATTTTTGCACGCTCCAGATACCTCATTTCCAGAGCTTGTCCTCTAGCTCAAATGCAGCAGTATGGTCCTCTCATCGTTAGCAAAATCTCTTAATCATGATATAGCTAATGGCATTACTTCTGCAACTACTACAAGAGAGGTCTGGTTGGATTTGCATGAATGATTTACAAGGCATAGCGCCACACTTATTTTAGACCAATCTGCATGTTCAAGATTCTATATGGATTTCTGCTTGTCAAACCAAGCTTAAAGCATATTGGTATGGACTTCCTCATATGGTTTTGTGGCTACACGTACTTGACTACTTGTCATGTCGTGAAACTTTTTTCTAAGATTTAGCAGGAGGACGGAGTGGTGCAATTCTTAACGGTTCCGAATGACACATATAATGCCATAAGGGGGCATATATTATTAATCGATACATTACTGTCAATTTAGAGAACACATGCACTGGTTCTTCAAGAAGAAAGAAAGTGAGGCTAGGTAACTCCATCATCAGAGCATGTTGGTCTTTCTGCATTGAAATCTGATGTCAGAAATTGTTAAGGTAGAACAGATAGGAAAGACTAGTTGTTTTGTACCAATTGCCAAATGAACGTGCCTAATTAATGCAATCTAACTTGCAAAACAGACAATCAAGCTTTCTAAAAACTAAAATAGTTACACTAGGTGACAACAAAGTAGAGGAAGAGACAAAACAAACAAAATAACATGTTTACTTCATTCGACTTCAACATAACATACAAAATGAATCGTTGCCCATTTATATGGACGAGAGTAGTAACGGGTCGGATCCTGAACAAGTACTCTGAATCTGAATGGATCCACAATAATACAAAATGAACATACTTACAAAATGGATCTCAAAACAAAATATGTAAACCAAAATTACAAGTCAACCCTTGGTGTGCCTCGAGTATCTACGCAGGGGCACCTTCTCTCAACTATGCTCCGGGTTTGCAGGAGATTCCATAGTTGAAGACTCATGATCTGCACTGACGTGCAAAGGTGGGACCTGAGGCAGGGAACTAGACCCAGGAGAGTGACGTGTCTGGTCCTGCTCTGCATCATTCAACCCTGGTTGGAGAAAAGTGGTTTCCGACAAATCATTGTCACCAGAGTAGGGAAACAGATCAGAAACATTGAAGATCAACGAAATTTGCCAATTCTCGGGAAGCTCAATCATATAAGCATTTGTTCCTAGACAACAACTGATACGGAAACAGCTATATTTCTTAGGACTTAACTTACTAAGGTATCAACAGGACGTTGCTCAGCTTGGCCATCAGTTTGAGGGTGATAAGCACTACTGAACTAAAATTTAGTATTTAACAGAGACCATACTGAATGCTAAAAATGACTCAAAAGCCTCATATCTCGATCGGATGTGATTGAACAAGGAAGTCCATGAAACCATGCCACATCTTTGAAATAGTAAGAGGCAACCAATGACACATCTGTCGTCCATTTGCAAGGAATGAAAATGGCCATTTTCGAGGATATGTCTACAACCACCATGATTGAATCTACTCTACAAACTGTCTTGGGAAGTCCAACAATGAAATCCATAAAAACGTGCTCCAATGGCCTATTCAGAATAGGTAGAGAAGTATACAACCACTATTTTGAATATGCCCATTTGCAATTTGGCAAGTACGGCAACATTGAACAAACTCAAAAACATCCTTCCTCATCTTAGGCCATTAGTAGCGTTCATCCACCAAGAAATATGTCTTGCCTTGCCCAAAATGCCCCAACATTCAATCACCATGGAGTTCTGTGAGAAGTTGTAATTGTAATGGGTATTGAGGGATAAACAACTTATTTCTGCAGAAAATGCAACCATCATGAATGAAAAAATTTGGAGTCCAACGGCTGAGATGTGGTAGAGCACTCGACCCAAATGTGGCCAAAATCCGGGTCAGCATGATACAAATCCTTACAGCTTTCAAATCCACCTACCTTCACAGACATAGACATCAAGAGGTTGTTCTTTCTATTGAGGGCATCTGCAACTCTATTGAGCTTTTCTGATTGATGAAAATTGAGAAGGTATTCTTGCAGGAAGTTGACCCACTTAACAAGGCAAACACTCATCTTCTTTTGAGTGTGGAGATACTTAAGTGTCTCATGATTTGTATACAGGACAAATTTTTTGTAGATTAAATAGTGTCTCCAATACCGAAGAGCCCATACAACAGAATATAATTCAAATTGTAGGTAGAATACTGACATTTTGCTTTGTTTAGTTTCTCCCTAAAGAAAGCGATGGGCCTCTTGTTTTGACTAAGCGCGGCTCCAATTCCTACCTTGGAAGCATCATATTCTACCTCAAATACCTTACCGAAGTCTGGTAAAGCCAGTACTGGGGCATGAGTCATATGATCCTTAATAGTGCAAGAGGCATCCTCAGCCACTGGAGTCCACCTAAAAATTTCACCTTTGAGACACTTTGTGATAGGAGCCATGATGGTACTGAGGTTTCAGATGAACCTTCGGAAGAAAGTGGCTAGACCATGAAAAATCTTGACATTGCTTACTGTTCTCGGCATTGGCCAATCTATGATAGCTTGCACCTTAGAAGGATCAACTTGCACTCTTTCTGGCAAAACAATAAACCCCAAGAAGACAAGGTTCAAAATGAGGAAACTACATTTCTTAGCAGTGACAAACAACTTTTCCTTACGCAAGGTCTCTAGGACTTGATGTAGATGACCAAGATGATCAGAAATTGTGAGGCTAAAGACCAAAATGTCATCCAAGTACACTACAACAAACTTTCCAATGTATGCCCAAAGGACTTGTATCATGATGCTCATGAAGGTGCTGGGTGCATTAGACAGTCTAAATGACATGACTAGTTACTCATAAAGTCTATCTCGCGTTTTAAACGTAGTTTTCCACTCATCTCCTTCTCAAATTCTTATCTTCTGCTTTTCAAATCAATATTCAAGAACACTTGAGCTCCCGCTAGCATATCCAACATATCATCCAATCTCGGAATGAGGAAACGGTACTTAACAGTGATCTTATTGATAACTCGACTATCCATGCACATTTGTTTCATGCCATCTTTCTTTGGAGTCAATAAAGTTGGAACTGCACATGGATTAACACTCTCTCGAATGTGACCCTTTTGCAACAATTCAGTCACTTGTCTCTAAAACTCAGCATGCTCAATGGGGTTCATTTGATAAGCCGATAGGTTGGGTAAACTAGCTCCCGGGACAATGTCTATAGCATGTTGAACATCCCGATTTGGTGGCAGATCATTTGGCATAATGTCTTCAAACTCAGAAATGAGTGGAACTACCTCTTTCAGAATGGCTGATGAGATCGTAAACACAGGTTTAACAATCAAAGCGTAGCAAAACCCGTCTTCTTCACAATGATCCAAGAATTGTTTACTAGATAGTCTCACAAAATTGGATGGTTGTATTGGACAACCAACTCGTTGTGTTGTGGTTTCCTTAGTGGGTAGCAAGACAACCTTCCGGCCCTTAAATCTAGAGGAATAAGCATAAAACAATGGATGGTCTCGTCTAAACTATGAGTTCTAGACCAAGTGTTATAGGTAGGACCTAAAAGCTTGCCCTTACTTGGGGAAGGTGGCATAGGCTTCGAGGAGCTAGCTCCTCTAGTTGAAAGACTCGACTTGGGACAGTACGACATGTCATCCCCAGATACTCAGGTTTCATTCTTACATTTCAAGGTTTCTTCAATGTTCATTGCATAACTGCTAACGTGATTTAGAGTATCTAGTCTAGCACAATTAAATTCATCATAAATAGAGGGACGAAGACCAGAAACACACCTGGTAACCTGTTGATGCTCGGTCTCCACAATCTAAACGCGTAGTGACCGTCAATGAAACTATGCCATGTAATCCTCTGGAGATCTTGAGCTGTGATGAAGATTGAGGTACTACTTGTATGCCCTCTCAGCGTGGTCCGAAGGTACAAATTTGGTCTACATTAGCTTCTACATCTCGCCCCAAGCCTGCACCAGTCGGTGACCGTGTCGTTCATATGACCTCTAAAGCTCAAACCAACATGTCAGGGCAAGTCCACACAGCTTGGTCGCGGCTAGTGGCACTCTATGATGCTCCTCCACCTGATGGTAGTCAAAGAAGAACTAGACTACATATGCCAATCAAAGTACTCTTGTGCATCGAATCGCCCAACTAATTCCGAAAGGTCCAGCCTCACCCCATATCTGGTGAGGCGATCTGGACGATCTGCGGTATGCCTCTGTTGATGGTCAACTGGTCCTACTAGATGTGCACGCCAAAACTCGTCATCATCTGAACAGGCTGAGTCGCTGTCATCCTCGACCGGTGCATGGTGTCGTTGCGGCTCAACAGGAGGTCGCCTCGGGCGGACCCGATCTACAAGTGGACCTATTCACTAACACCTTTGCTGGGGAGCTTGAGGAAGTGATGGCTCCATAACTGTACCCACAAGAAATGGAACTGGATCTGGGGCTTGGGTCACACGAGCAGTCAGATGCAGATATGGGTATGGATATGGGAATAGGTAAGGGGTGTGAAAAGGATTCACATGAGGATTTGGATATGGGTTTTGGGACGGATTTGGATAGGGGTATGGATAAAGGTTTGGGTTGGACTGGGTTTCGATCGAGTTTGCTCCTAAACTATTCATCGACCTAGAGTGGTTTGGGTTGGATTCTGGATCGGGCTTTGTGTATAGTAGGCTAGGTTTGAACTTGATCCAGAATCCGTAAGAGGATAGGTCTGGTTTTGACCTGGTCCAAGAAACAAAGTGGGCGTGTTTCGAGTCCGATTATGGTCTAGACTAGGCCTTGGGTTAGGTTTGAGGCTAGAAATGTAGGTTTAGGTCAAATTAGGGAACATCAGATCCACACCGGGTTGAAAAGGGACATTTAGGCAATCTGGACCCCGATTCAAACCCATATGGCCATGAATCGGGTAGTATGGGCTTGAATGGGGTCCGTGGCCCAATTCGGTTCTAACCAGTCTCGAAAGAGACAGGGCCGAACCATCGAGCCTCTCGAGAGGTGGTCAGGGTTCCCCCTTTTCCGCTGAGGCAGAGAGGGGAAACCACTGGTGGAGGGAGGGGCACCCACCGCCTCCCCACCTTGATGATGGTGGGTGAACGGCGGTGGTGGGTGACTCCCCCTCGGTCTGCGATCTTCGGTGAGAGGCAGAGCGACGGGCGGCGGCTGCTCGGACAGAGGCCCCACCAAATTTTGCTCCTCCAGTTTGGCAAAACTGCTGGCGACATCCCTTGCACTACAACCAACCGGAGATGTCTGCCGCACCTCTCCGATGCCGACGACGCTTCCTTTGCCAGACATGGTGCCTTCATCTGCTCACCGATGGCAAGACCAACGAAGGCCAGGACTTTTGCCTAACAATGGGAGGAGGGCGCGGCTGGTTCTCCCCCTCCTCCAGACAAAAACAGAGGAGCTCTGGCAGGAAGTCGGCGTCAGATCTACTACACCTGCTGGCAACAGACCTTCCATGGGAACTTCTTCCATTGAGACATGGGGGACTTTGTTTGCAGCAAGAAGCGCCTGGTAAATTTGTGAGTTATTTTGTACGTACTACAAAAATGAGTAGAGCATTCCTCTGATTTCGTCCTTGAGCTCATTCTTGAACTCATGAAACCTTTCGTCTGTCCCCCTAGTTGCAACATCAATCTTCCTGGTTATGACAGAAAGAACCTATCTAATGTGGGTGATCCTAGAGTCATGCTTCGCCATGGCCTATTGTAAGAGTTCTTGATTTTCTTCTTCAGATTCATTTGACTGCATGATTTTTGTTGGATTTTCTTCATTTGCCTTGGATGCAAACTTTACAATTTTTTTTTCTATAACAACAGAGTCGTTTGACTTTTCTTTATCTTTTGTATCCATGCGCACGGTAGGGACGAACCCTCGCTCTAATACCAAACTAATGCAATCTAACTTGCAGAACATACAATTGAGCTTTCTAAAAACTAAAATAGTTATGCTAGGCGACAACAAAGTAGAGGAAGAGACAAAACAAACGAAATAACACGTTTACTTCATTCGACTACAACATAACATACAAAATAAAATATCACCCATTTATATGGACGAGAGTAGCAACAGGTCAGATCCTAAACAAGTACACTGAATCCGAATGGATCCACAAAGATACAAAATGAACATGCTTACAAACTGGATCTCAAAACAAAATATGTAAACCAAAATTACAATTCAACTGTTGGTGTGCCTCAAGTATCTATCTACGTAGAGGCACCTCCTCTCGACTTTGCTCTGGGTCCGCAGGGGATTCCACAGCTAAAGACTCATGATCTGCACTGACGCCCAAGGTGGGACTTGAGGCGAGGAACTGGACCTAGGAGGGTGATGTGTTTGGTCCTGCTCTGCATCACTAACTATAGGTGCTTCAAACTTCACAACCGTCCTGATCAAAGTGGAACCAAGTCAAAATCTATGAAGAACAGTGAACAAAGACACAATAATCAGACTGGTGCCTCTAGTATCTTGCTCAGTTCCTCAGTCAATAGTGTTGTAACATCATCTATTAACGATAAATAATTGGTTCCTCTAAAAATAATGTAGTAACATCATCTACAAATGGTAAAGGATAAGTTCTTTTTTCAACAGTGCTGTAATATCATCTACTAATGGTTAAAGACAACATCAGCAACGCTCCACCAGCCTTCACTATTGATGAGTATTACCAATTGATTCAGGTCATTAAAGAAAATCATCTACTTCTCAAGCATATTTTTCTTGCATGTTCTCAGTTCAAGGTAATGAATGGATCAACGATAGTGGAGTAAGTGATCACATGACTTGTTGTCTATGGACCCTGATCACACTCATCAAACATATGCAATTCTTTCCAATTTGTCTTCTAGATAATGCTTTTGTTTATGCAACCCACCAAGCTGATCTTGCTCCTACAACTTTTACAACTCTCAAGAATGTTTACTTTCTTTTAAACTTCAAGCAAAATCTGAAATCTGTTAGTTGACCTTCCAAATCATCATGCAGTACTCTAATATCTGAATCAGCAAATTGTTTTCTACAAGACCCGAAAGCAACCATGAAGATTGACTTGGGTAAACTCAAGGATCGCTCGTATGACTTAAGAAATCAAGTGAGACCAAATCAGTCCAATATCTCTTTCATTTTCTCCAACAATAATAATGGGCATAATAGGTTTGGCTCTCCCTCAAGTTCTAGGGACACCGTATTTTCTTATTCCAATCAAAATTTGCAACCTAGTGAAAGAAATGGTGAAGTTTGTGCTATTTCAAATCACACCAAATCTCTATTTGCTTTTAGCAACATATCAACTGATGTTCCCTTTCAATGTATTCATCTCGATTTGTGGGGGTCTTACTCTCACACGTCATTAACGGGAGCACAACTACTTTATGAGTATTGTCGATGGTTCCATCATCAATATGGATGTTTCTAATGAAACACAAATCGGAAACCAAAATTGCACTTGAAGATTTCTTCAAACTTGTTAACAATTAGTACAAAACAAACATTTCAAAATAAAATAAGATAACAAGACTAAATTTTTTAGTCAAGAAATTCCATATTTTTTTGTTTATCACAGACTTATCAATGAGCACAGTTGTGCATACGCCACACAAAATAGTATCATTGAATGAAAACATCAATGTCTGCTTGTTGTGCTCTGAAGTACAACTGCTGGAGGATGCTCTCCTTGAGCGCGTTCGCGAAGGGATGCGGTAGGACCCAATGGCACAACACTTGGTGGCCTTAGCTGAAACAAGGAAGAGTCGAAGGTTCCGGCTAAGAGACAGACTCCTCCTTACCAAAGGTAGACGTGTATTCTTGCCAAGATGGGGCAACCTCCAATGGGAACTTTTAAAGGAGTGCCATGATACCTTGTGGGTTGGTCGTCCTGGCCAGGAGCAGACCTTAGTACTTTTGAATGTAATTATTATTGGCCATAGATGTGGGATGATGTTGAGGCCTAGGTGAACACGTGCCCCATCTACCAACAAGACAAGGGGTCAAACCAGAAGCCTGCCAGCCTCTTAGAAGCATTGCTTGTTCCAGAGCGTCCATGGGAAAGCCTCTCCATGGACTTCATTGTAAGCTTACCGAAAGTATATGGCTACAACTCTATCTTTATTGTTGTGGATAGGTTTTCAAAGTACGCCACCTTTATCTCAACTTCAAAGGAGTGTCCTACAAAGAAGACAATAGAGTTCTTCATGAAGAACATAGTCAAGCATTGGGGCATGCCGAAGAGCATTGTGAGTCGCTACAATGCTTGCTTCATGGGCAAGTTTTGGCATAAAGTATTTCGATTGCTCGACTCAGACTTGTTATTTTCCATAAATTTCCACCAACAGACAGACGACCAGATGCAACGTATCAATGCCTTGTTGAAACAGTACTTGTGGCACTTCATTAGCATAAATCAAAAAAATTGGGTGAAGCTGTTTGACATTGCCCAATTCTGCTACAACTTGCAAAAGAGCGAGTCTTCTGAGCACAGTCCATTTGAAATAGCTATAGGACAACAACCGCTGATGTTGCACACTCTTGCTACAAAGGAAAAGGGTGCACCTACATTTGCCTACCGGTTTGTCAGAGATTGGCAGGAACAGACGGAACTCACCAAGACATTCTTACATAAGGCTGCCAAAAAGATGAAAAAGTGGGCTAATAAATTTTGAGTTGGAGACTAAGTTCTCATGAACGTATATCCTGATCGCATGAGTATCTTTCGTGACACCGTGCATTGACTCGAAAGTATGAAGGGCCATTCACAGTGACCAAAATAATTGGGAAGCTGACATACAAGCTAGATCTGCCGTTAGACTTCGAGATACATCCAGTATTTCAAATATGCAATTCGAAGCCATTCTATGTTGTTGTTGATGATCAAGAGCGGGGTCAGTCACAACAGGAGCCAATCCTACGAGACCCCTACAGGTAAGCGTGCAGCTAACAGATAGCTAAAGCAAATTCTTTGACACAAGATCAACTATCTTGGAGAACCAAAGAAATATTTTGCCAAGTGGGTAGATGAAGAGCAAGCTACCTAGGAATATGCGTTTCGGTTGAAGTCGCACTACCCAGAAAAAGTCCATGTCTACCACGATGTAGTTAGCGCCGAGGATGGTACATGAGTTGAAAGGGGGAGCATGTTTTCCTATGTCTAGAGTCTGTATAGTCCTTTGCTTTGTTGTGTACTTCTTTTGCTTATGTTGAATCTTTGGTTTATGCTTGAATGTTTACCTACGACAGAGCACCCACCAATCCGGTTCCAACAGTATGTAATGGGATTCATTGTTTTGGGTGGTTCGCAAGAATCTTGTATGTGGCTTCGGCCAATCCTATGTAAGTAAGTTGAGATTATTCTCCTTTCTTACCTCTCTCATGATGTACAAGTTTTTCAAGAGAAATACATTGTGAGTTTTCTATATTCACACTCTCTTTTCTTTATGCATTTTGCTTTCCAAATGATCTTTTTACCCCTTTTGATTGTTTTAAAACTAACAGCATAAGGCTCTTGCGGTGCCGCACAGACTAAAATGGTGAAGTTTGTGTTATTTCAAAGCACATCAAATCTCTATTTGCTTCTGGCAACATATCGCCTGATGTTCCCTTTCAACTTATTCATCTCGATTTGTGGGGTCTTACTCTCACACATCATTAATGGGAGAACACTACTTTATGAGTATTTTGGATGGTTCCATCATCAATATAGATGTTTCCAATGAAACACAAATGGAAACCAAAATTGCACATCAAAATTTCTTCAAACTTGTTAACAATTAGTACAAAACAAACATTCTCAAAATAAGATGAGATAAGACTAAATTTTGTAGTATAGAACTTCAATATTTTTTTGTTTATCATGGACTTATCGATGAGCATAGTTGTGCATACACCACAACAAAATAGTATCATCGAATGAAAACATCAACATCTATTTGTTGTGGTGCGTGCACAAGCATTTCAAGCAAGTCTGCCAATAAGGTGTTGGGGATGTGTTGTGATAATAAGTTATTTTAAAAGTAGAATGCATACTCATATTCTACAAAACAAAAGAACATATGAAATGTCATTTGTAAACAAACCAACCTACTTGCATTTGAGGGGTTTTGATTGTCTATGTGTTGCAACTATTGTGAAACCAACAAATAAATTTTGATTAAAGGGCTATTAAATGTGTATTTGCAGCTTATCCTTATAGTAAAAAGGCTTACTAGGTAAAAAACCTTGAGGTGTACATAATTTTCATCATTAGAGATGTCAAGTTTTTGAAGATATATTTCCTTTTCAGTCCCAACTAAATCAAAATCTCACTCAAATTTACCATTACCAGTTTTACTTCAAACAATGAAAAAAAGGGCACAAGAATAGAGTGGAAACCAAAACCATCAACTGAAAACCAATCGATAAAAGAACTTAATCTTGTTGAAACTAAAATAGAAATTGGTGAACCTAGTTCCACTAGAAACCAAATCCAAAGTATGAACTTTTGAATAGAAACTGACCAATGTTTGAAAAGTGTGCCTTGCATATGTCGTTCACAAAGAGAGTGAATGAACTCAATCCTATTAAAAGATTTGTACTGCAGTGCAATTGTTTAAGACCCAATGATCAAGCTTCATATAGTTCAAGCCACTGTACTTGTTATTAGCTTTTAATGTATGTTTCATTCAGAAAATTTTCATCTTCATACAATTTTTTTCTACTTGATTTTTTCTCACGTTTATGAACCTAAGTCCTATAAGGAGGTGATGAAGCATGAATGTTGGGATCAAGCCTTACTTTGAGTAGTGTAGTCCCATAGTGAAGATTGTGAGAGATCTTCAATGGCTTATGAAGGGCTTATTAACTAAATGGTTTAGTTCATAGTTTTTAGGGTTAAAAATGAAATTACTAGGGGATAGGTTACAATTTGTCAGGCCAAGAGTTCGAGCCTCGTGTGGTTGTGAGTTGAGTCATTATAGTGGTATCAAAGCATAGCTTAGAACTCGAACCTTGGGTCTCACACGCACAAATGAATGAGCCTTAAGGGGAATGAATTGCCAGCTTGACCTAGTCCTACACTGTGCTCAGGCACCTAGTTCAATAGATCCCAACCCATCCCCTAATAGCTTCAGTTTTAACCCAAAAGCTTAGGAAACATAATAACCAGTTCTTAACAACCCTTTTTATAAGCCAATGAAGATTTGTCACAATTTTCAATACGAGATTAAACTTATCAAAACAGGGAATTACAATCCCCCCTAAGGTGGACCTTAGGTCCAAGTATTGAACTGTGCTCTGAAACCATTGTAACAACCCGACCCACTCACACGCTAGGCTTGGGGCCCCTGGTACGATTTATCCCAACCCAACCCCCAACAATTTCAGTTATAACTCAAAAAGACTAGGAACTAGGACAATCAATCAGTTAACTACCCCATTTATAAGCCATTGAAAATATATCACAATCTTCAATATTGGATTAAACTTCTCAAAGTATGGTGTTACAAATCCAAGGTAGCTGAATTGAAAGCACTAGAAGGCCATTGCACATGGGTTCTCACTCTAGATCAATCAGTTTTAAGTGGGTATATAGGACTGGGTATAGACCAATTAATTGCTGAGAGGTTGCTCGACTCATAGCTGAAGGCTATGCGAATTGAAAGCCTTGACTATATTGAAACATAAGCCATAGAGCTGATAATTGTAAAGTGCTTACTTGCTATGGCAACAAAACTCGACAGGAAATTGTATTTTATGGATGTCTTCTACACATTCCTGCATGGTAAGCTTCAAGAAAATAGATACATGATGCTTCCTTAAGAACATAAAACAAGTTCCAATAAACTGGTTCATTTAATTTTCTATTGCTTTTGCACAGTATGGATTTATTGAGTTTAAACCTAATTATACAATATGCAACATAATGCAAGGTAACTCATTCATTGCTCTTCTAGTGTATGTGGACAACTTAATTATCACAGGGAATCAAGAGGAAGAAATAAGCAAATTGAGAGCCTATCCATGTTGGGTGTTCCATATGAAAGACTTGGGCTGCTTAAGATTCTTGTTAGGAATTGAAATTTCAAGGAACAACAATAGATTTTTTTTTGTTATAGAGGAAATATGACAAAGGTAAAACTCCAACGGAGCAATGTCGTTTCTTGTCATAGACAGATGAAGAAGTGCTCAAGTATGCTAACACATATCACCATCCCATGGGTAAGCTAATATGCTTAACTATTACATGTCCAAATATTTGATTTGTTGTCAATGTATTATGTTGATCTATGCAAAGCCCACATATACAAATCAATGGGATGCTACAATGAGATTGGTTAAATATTTGATGAACAGCCCGCATCAAGGAACTCTACCAACAAAAAAAGTTCATCACAACTAAAGTTTACTGTTATGCAGATTGGACTGCTTGCAAGGAAGCACATAAGTCAATTGAGGTTATATGTTATTTCTAAGCAATTTCCCTATTTCACGTAAAACAAAAAAAGCACAATCGATATCATGCTCCCAAGCAAAAGTTGCCAATATATGGATGATGTTGTGTGGTTAAGTCACTTCCTCTTCACCTAAAGTTAGATCATTCTCCATCAACAGGAATGTTCTTTGATCATCAGTTTATATTGCATATTTCAGCAAATCCGATGTTTCATGAACATAGAAACATACAAGAATTTAATTTCTATATTGTGTGTGTGTGAACACCCCTAATTTTCCAGCTACCCAATTTACTATTTTACCTTAGGAATTCAAAGAACTATCTAGAATCAACTCAATCAAGATAATTCTCAACTCTACAAGCCTCTAGAAGCCCCCAACCATTCAGTTAGCTTGAACCAACTCACTCTAGCTTAAGTGATCTCGATGAACTATCTACACTACCATTTTTAGCTTCCATGATATCCTTGGACCAAACCAAACTCAGGATAGGTTCACTCAACAGAAACTAATTTAGGGCTAAGTGATTTTGATTTACAAGAACTAGATTTTAGGCCTAAACCTAGTTAGCTTGAATAAAGCCAGAATCATGTTCATCACTCTTAGATATAAGTGTGCTCAATTTCAGTTCATTATCTTTACAATGAATGTAATTATAATTCTACAAATTCACTAAGGTTTGAACCGGACATTGCATTGAATAATCAGCTCATTTTTTGGTTCAATTATGGTTGAGCCTGATGTGAATTCCTTGTTTCTTAGACTTAGGATCATATTTTGTTCACAGAATATTTCCAACTTTGGTTGAAGTTGTGGTGCCCAGATCATGTTTTTCCAATACTTTTTACATTATCTACGTAATGAACCTTATGGGTACCAGTCATTTGGAAAAATGCCATTTCCAGTGACAATATAGAGAATTTTGAGTTGAAACTTCACACGTAGCTAAGCCAAAAGCATGTCCACTATGGGGTGTGCTCAGAGTATCCACACAAGTGATAGAAACCAAATCTCAAACCAAGGGCAAAACTATCTTTAACATGTGCATCACATGACATTGTCTTTCCATAAACCTAAGTCTAATTCCATGTACACCTAACCCGAGCTCATGTATGAACTTAGGAACTCGAAACTAAGCTTGGTTCAACTCACATATAAATGAACCTACAACTTAAACTGATTATAGTCACTCTAAACTGAACAACCTAGCTAAGGAACGCCACCCATTTCTTATCTCAATCAAGACCTCAATATCATATTCTAGATCTACAATTTATGTCTCTTCATATCTAGATCATCATTTAAGAACTCTGAACTCATATCTTTGATCGAGATCAAATATTTAATAACCACTTTCTAAGATTTTCTTTGGATCCAAATTATGTTTGAAATCCCATATTCACATCTCAATCCAAGGTCTAGACGCAATGAATCATGAGACCTTCATATTGGTGCCGCGTATATGTGCATTATGACCATTATAACTTTGTTTATTGTGTCACATATTCCTTTCAGTTTTTCTTAGAGCTTCATTAGTAGATGTCAACAGTCTCTGTAGAACTCTTCAATGACATTTCACCTCAATTTCTAAGCTCCAAACTCAATATCATGGAGGATCATGCAAGGAATATCAAAAATACCATTGGAGTGTTTGATTAATGGGTGTCATTTCTGAAAGTCCAAAATGTGTTTTTCATAGGATGTGGTTTCATAAGATGGCATGAATTTTAAGGCTAACTATTTAGTTCTATATGAATCCCAAAAGAGAAGTTCTCTCCAGGAAATGGCTATAAAAAGGGACTTCATCTAGCCTTTGGAGCTCATGAAATTTCCAAGGTTGCTATAGCATAGAAATTTATAGAAAATTCCAATTCAGTATTCAAACAACTCATTCTTGGTGAAATAAATAAAGCTTTAAGGTTCTAAAAACCTGAGTCATTGATTCAAGTCATTGTAGTGATAAGCCTAAATACTCAAGCTTAGGCCTTTGTGAGCCTAGTCTCAATCTAGTTAGGCAGAGGTCATGAGGGGTCTAAATGAGTCAAGTATTCTTCTTTTCCTTTCCCTTCTTTCATATGTTTACTTAGATTAGTTTTCCTTGCTTTTGGTTTCTTACATGTTGACTATATTTTTCCTTTCGGCCTAGGATAGTTTGTTTTTGTTTAGTTCATGTGCCTAGGAAAGTTTGTTTTCTACTTACGTTAATTGACTTTAAATCATGTCTCTTGGATAGAATATGGAGGTCAGGTATGACTCCTTATTTATAGTTTAATATTTTAATTTCTGAATTATGACCTTTTCTTTGACTTTTGCATGCCTATAGTTTTCATTTCTTGCTTAGTTATTTAGATCTAAGGATGCATGTGGCCATACACATGATTTACAAGATGCACTATGGTCTACAAGAATACCACACGCCACTGCATGATTAGGAAATAAGCTAAATAGGATTGGTCTTCTATCTTTGATGGTAATCCATGTGCAACAAAATCTTAGTTTTGCTTGAGTCCTGATCGAGTACACTTTAAAAACCATGATTGCCAAAATCATACTCTTTGCTAAATTATAGTTTTTGAAAACCCAAGGTTCATATATGATCAAGACAAAAACCTAGATCCAACCTTGAATTTAAATTATTTTCTAAGGCCTAGATAGACCGGCCTTAGAAACCACAACCAAGTCTCCAAATTTTAAAATTTGAACCTAGGATGACCTGCTATAAAACCCTTACTTCAATGTTTGTAGGATCAAAGATTGAAGCCTTTTACCCTGAAATCTTGATGCTTGGCAAACCCATATCATAGAATATCCTGGGTCATGGAAGTTTCAAATCCTAGGTGATCTCAGATTAAGAGTTTGAATCATGCTAACATCACAACTTATACCTTGGATCATAATGAACTTAGAGCTTAGTATACTCAGATCTTGGCCTTTGTGGATCTAATACATATTGGATCATTAAATTCTGGATGATATTTGTACTATGATACTGGATTTTGATCTACATTCAAGTTGGATCATTAAAGTTTCAAATTGTGATACCTCATCTCTACATAAATTGATTTCAGATCAATAGATTTGATGTCAACCCTTAGGGCCATGTACTAGATCGTTGAATCTATACAAGAATCTTGACCTAACACCCAATCTAGGTTTCCTCCGTCAAACCCTACATCACACCTCTAAATATTGGAAGACAAAATCTTGATAATATAAATTCCTAGAAGCATGCATCATATAGGATAAAGCATCTGTATAGATCTACAATGAACAAGGGTCAAACAATATCTTTCCCATATCTCTCCTATCATCAACCTTAACAATTGATGATCCACTTAGATTTTACACTAAAAGCTTTCAAAATCAGAGCATGATTGTAAGAATTTGATGTCAATCAATCACTTAGGCATTAGAATAATATAGTCTAATCCTTAGATTGATTACCCCTATAAAATGTGGCAGAAATGGTTAGACCTCATACTAGTAAATCTGGCCCTAACTCTTGAGGTTATCCCAGTGACATTACAAAGGTGAATTATAAGTTTTCTCACTCGATGGTTTACATGTGCTATGTTAAATTTTTGTAGGTAAACAAAGTGGCAACTATGAAAGACTTGTCTATATCTAACTAGGCCATATTCTCTAATTGTCTAAATAATAAATGTTATCCAATCCCTAGAGCCCACAAGGTACCCTATATACATCAAGGAGTGTTCACTTCTTGCTTGCATTAGGATAAATTTAGAGGGACTATTGATTTTTATATAAAATTAGGATTAAATACAATACCTTTGCTTGCTCATCTCTTTATTTGAACAACCACCTTTGCCTATTGCATTAGACCCTCAGTGTGTGCATGTGCTAAATCCCCTGACTATATAAGTCATGGTCATCATGTTGTGTGGTTGTCCCTCTGAGTGGAGCACTAGGGGGAATCCATTTATCCAACGGCTGGGGAATCCATTTATCCAACGGCTGGGTTAGGTAGGCATTGTTATTTTCTACAAGCCTACTTTTGTTTGATGCTGCGCTTACGGGATTTGTTGTACATTTATCATCTTTGTTACACAAAATATAGAAATAGGCTTTATGTAATTTCAGTATGTAAAAATTTGGTCCTGAAATTTTGTCAAACTTTGTTGCTTCATAGCTCACAAATGTGGTGAAATCTCTCAATTTAATAATAAGCAAATGTCCATCTATGTTAGGTTTTCAATGAATCTCACTTTGTATGTTTTGGACATCATTTGTTACCCTTCATTAGTCTAATTATATGAACCTATTTTTTGGAGTTTGACTTTCTATAGGAAAACAAATTGAGAGAATTAGTATGTCTTCCTGACATCATACGGTGGAGATTTAACATTGGTTTTTGAATCTCTTGATGGGGTTTTCTCTGTCTACGTGTCTTTTTAGCATCCTACCAAGTTTCATTGTATTTGGTATCAATTTAGTTGTTCATTTAACCTTCCACCCATTAATTTTCTGCTGTATTCCACCTTGCAGTCTTTGCAATATGAATGAATACCTAACTTTTGAATTCTCTCGATCAAATGTAGGAAATTATTCCACAAAACTTCAGGGTGGCTTCTGTGTCACATATACAAGAGTCTCTAGGTTGAGTTTTAGTCATGTTTATGTAAATATTTTGTCATCCAAAGTTAACATTTCAACTTCAGTTTATATTTTTCTGAATTTGCCTCTATCTCGGATTTAACAAATCCTTAACTTCCAGACCACATTGGTCTGAGTAGGGAGATGATATTGAGATTCTTTCAAGTTTATTCAGTTTATCCATGTACCGGTAGACAACCCACCAATTTTATGACCAAAACAATGACGTCAGGTTTCTCTTTTCGTCGTCCAAAGTTGCTCGCTAGATAATGTCTGTGTTTCTACACATTAGAAAACACAGTTTTATAACAGAAGTAGTTGTGGCTATTGCAAGTAACAGTCATTGCTAGAACCATGGCTGTTGGTCCAAGTAAACTACGGTTGAGGGTTGCAACAGCCACAACCCAGACCATGGAAAAAGATCAATAGTTACAAAAGCTATTGCCACGATCACTTTAGTGAGCTGCCACAAAGACCATGACTCAAAATACTTTCAACTATAGTTTTTGGGTCTGAGACAAATCGCTTTGATTGTGGCTAATAACTCTTTTTGTTTTAGTGTTAAAGCTTAGAAAAATAATATGCATCTTTTTGTTGCATTAGTTTTCTTGATCAATTATGAGATGTATTTGGTTTTCTAACTTCGCGAACTTAAGTTACTTGACATGGGAATGAACTAGTTCATATAAGCACACATTTTGTATATTTCACTTCTGACGCCATTTGTATACCACGTGGATTGCTTTTATGGAGGAAATAGCCTAAGATATAAATTTTAAATGAACAATTTTCTAGTGGCTGAAATGTACGTTACAAAAAGGCATTACATGCTAATGTGTTGAATGAGAGAGTCAAACCATTAGGACGGAAAGCTACAATTAGTGGCTGCTAGTTTTAAACAATATGAGGCTATAGCAAACTATGCATCTTCTTTGTTGAATTGCAAATGACACAATGAGTTATACACAGTCTTTCCCGGACATACATTGCGGGATCATATGCTATGCAATTGTTTTAATATTTAAAATTCCAGACTCAAAATTCTACCTAACTTCATGAATGCATGGAGGAAAGCTACAGTTTTTGTTTTTTTCCTTCATGTAGGTTGCATAAAGCTGTAATAATATAAGGAAGTCTAGCTTTAAAGGACTCATAAATGAGAACGGATTGAGCTGTTGATCATGATGAAGCTCAGGCATCTTACCTTAGAACACACGGATTAGGATTGTGATAGGAGTACTAGTATGCGACATATCTTTTAAACATGTTATTTTGCGTTGATACTATGAATATAAGGTTAAGAAAATGACAAATTAGGACTAAGAAGTAATAAATAGAAAACAAATAAATTGGGTTACTTGAGCTTGCTGTTATGTTTTTCCTATTAGTTCCAAAGGGATGTGAATGTGTTTCTTTTTCTAACCCTTTTAGTTCCAATAATATAAATGTTCTTAGCGCAAGATTGCCTGCTATAGGTTACTACATATTTTCTAGTGTTGGTACTATCATATTATTGATGTTGTACTAGAAATCACAAAACTATTTTAGATTAAGTTTTGGACCCTGGTACTAATGGGTGTAATCACATGGATTATGAATCTTCACATGAATCTGCAACTGTGACAAAGAACCTTATCCCATTTGGCAAATGTCTTTCTCCAAGGAACAATATAGATTGATAACCAAGACAAGGAATAAGTAGCTAGAGGCCAATGTCTTCTCTTAATGAGAGACACAAAGACCCTTTGATCCTCTAGACATGAAGTAAGCATGATTGTTCGCACCCCCTCTCACGCGATAGAGCAGGGAGGCTACACAAAGCAGCAGAGTTTTAACGGTTTTTTTTTAAAATAGGAAAGTTGGATCTACCCATTAGTACAAGGTCCAACCATTCCTGCCACTTTTAATATGGGTAAGCCGACCAAAGTCTAAGATTTCTCTAGTTGTACAAGTCATTTGATGATTCTCCTCCTATATGCTTGTGCAGTGATTGGCTTTGGATTTTGAAGTTTATTTTGAACATGGTTTGAAATTTTGAATTCAATTTTGATAATAAAAAAAATGAATTAGTTCGAAAAAAGTTTGGTTGAAGATTTGGACTCGATCAAAATTCTTTTGAATTCCACTGGTTTTGAATATTTAGAAATTGTTTTCAATCAAGACTATTGAATTAATCCGGAGATAGGAATTGGATTTTTAAATTGGAAATTGGATTTTGAGATAATTGTAAATTGAGAACTTCGTTTTGAAGATGGTTAAAATTTGGAATTCACATTTGGGAATAGCTAAATGGGAACTTGAATGATTAAAGTTGAGAATTTGGCCACTTTTGAAAATTGACTTGATGCCAGTGGAATTTAAAAATTTAGATTTGAAAGTAGTTTTGATTTGGGCATTCATTTGAATTGGGACTTTGAATTTGGAAGATTTGGTAATTTGGAAAAAGTGATTTGATCGTTTTCAATCCCAAAATTTCAAAGTAATTTTGAAATTGAATTTGATAGTTTGAATTTAACTTCTTTTTATAATTTTGAACATGGGATTGTAATATTGTTCTACTAGACTTGAAATGGATTTTGGAATCCATTTGGAAGGGTTTGATTTTGAGATCAAATATTTTTTTCTAAGAAAAATGCTGATTTTGAAGACTTTAAATCACGTTGGAATTTTTGTGTTTTCACTTTGAGATGAGTGAGAGAAGCATGTCTTTGCCTTAATATGACTTGGGTCACGATAGCAACTCCAACTTGACTCACTTGGATCTTGGCGATAGTGAACTAATGTGCTTGTGAAGTGAGTGAATGTATGTGATTCACAAAGCAAACTATATGTGACATGATCAAATTCTATTCAGAGGTCTTGACTAGTTTTAGTAGATAGGAAATGTTGGACAACCTCCAAGCCTATTCTTGATATTAAAACCAAGAATATCTTTTAGAGTGTAGTCCGTAAGTTTAGTAGATTTTGGAAATCTTGGTTTCAAAAAATTATAGGATTTCAAGATTTTTTGGGTTCGACTTGGACCAAGTCACGAGCGATTGTATAACTTTGATGAGCACTTGTATAAAATGGTCTTAACCCTTTTTGGCTAAAATGTAGATGTTTTGAAGATTGGTCCATTTCCTCAAAATCTGATGTTTGAGAATTTATGAATCAAACCTTGGCAAACTTCCTTATGAGTAAAGAACTATGGATTTCAATTTTCAAATTTTCTTGAGACAAGCCAGTCTTTTTTGGAAATTGATTTCAGGGGAATGCTTCGCTCTTTGGAGAGTCGATACTTTTGGACTTTGGAATAGCATGGTTTTAGGATTTGAAAATGTGCATTTTGAAATCTTTATGGGCTTGTTTTGGAGGATGGACAGAAAACTTGATTCCATGGTTGCCGGTTTCATCTATCGGTCATGTAAGATTTATGTGTTTTGAATAAGAAAGATTCTTATTCTAAAGAAATTATTGACCTAGCTAGGCTAGGAGTTGGTCTTCCACTGGCTTTGATAGACCAGATTTTGAAAATCACAATAATTTTTGAAAATTCCAGAAATACAAATTATTGAAAAAGGGGTGACTCATTTTGATTGATTTTTCCACTTATAAGATGGACTACACTCATGATTTTAGTGAATTTGATCCTTAGCAGACTGGATTTGACAAGCTATAGAATCCTATTTGCGCCATATTTGTTGAGCAAGTGTGTCATTCATCCTACCCTCACCTTCTTTCTCATGCATATCATGACATCGAGAAGATTATCAAATGCTTGAACAAATAAGTCAATATTCCACTCATGATTTGATGGTTTTCTCACCATAGTTTCACATGGATTAGGACTCTTTCAAAATAAAATTCAGTTTATGGGAGAAAATATTGGTTTTTAGCAGGGTTTTGGATTTGGATAATTGCAAAAGCCATGAGAATGCATGTACATATGCTTTTAACATGTACATCTTATGCGTGGCAACCCAACTAGACATCATTCCCAGCTTTAATAAATTTATGCAAAACTCCCCCCAATACGTTGAATGTTCCATTCAAATATTTACAAGATCAGGAAAATTAAACCACTTGGGTTACTTACCTTGTTCTGATGGGAAGAAATTTGTGCAAACTCACTATAACAAAGATTATCAAGTATCCTTTTAAACGAGACGAGATTGAGCCTCTGCTGGTCATGAAATGGTAAAAGCTAAAGCTTCAAGCTAAAAAAACCATCGGTCCAGTCCTAAGAATAACGAAGGAAAACTGCTGCCTTGAAGGTAATGTCTCACTTGATTTGGTCATGAGTATCTAGGTTAGACCCTACTGATCCTTAGTTTGGATTGGTTTCAAATTTTCAGGTTGGAAGAGCCGGTAGAATGCCGTCGATTGGGAAACAGTTATTCAGCTACTCAAAAAGGGGAATGAGTAGTTTCGGCTGTTGGGTCAATTTGGATCCAAGCGACTTCTACTTGGTGATAGAGACAATGGACAGTGATGTTGCTGACCAAAATGGTAATGGATTGCCATGGTTTGGAAGCAGTTCGTGTGATTAAAAGGATTTGGAAGAGCAAGCTGCCGTTCGCTAGGATCAATAGGTGGCTGCAACAAGTTACGAGCAACTCAAGTGGCTACAAACTTGGAATCAACACCAATGACCATTGATTAGGACCAGTTTTGGACTCCCAAAAGGGAGCAACGCTACCGCACTCGGGCTGAGTTAGGAACTTTGCTGGAAGTGATCAAAACGATGTTTTGGTTGAAGCTAATCCCCCCCCCCCCCCCCCCCACCTTTTTTTTGGAGAACAACATGGTGACCGAGGATTGGCGAAGTTTAATAGGTCATTATGACAGGAATAACAGCACCAATGTATTGAACAAGTTCCTTTTAAACTTGACAGGGGAACCATGGGCATGGGTTTTTGTTTGGCCACTTTAAAGACAACAAACATTAATGTAGTTTGAAATAAGGGAACAACAAAGTTGCTGTTCGAAGAATAGCGTACCCATCAAATAGAGACAACAATAATTTTATGCAAAGAAATAAATATCCCGAGCTGTTTGGAATTGATTAAAACGGATGCTATAATTAGGAGAACTGATGAGTGAATGAGAGACTAGATCAGATATTAGCTGCAATGTGACCATAGGCCGAGATTGATTCGATTGGAGCCGACCGAAGCACCTTCCCTATTGAGGAGCTCCTAATGTTTGAGCAGAAGACACCCTCCTGAGGTTCTCTGTTGTGGCTGGGCTTGCTGAGGTAGTCTAAGGTAGAAGAGTTTGCTGAGGACACGGGAAATGTGGCAACACAAGCTGAAGATGTCTGGAAGTAGCAGAGCACAAGCTGAAGACTTCTGAAAGTAAGAGAGCATGCAGGAAACGCCTGGAGCACCTGAGCTGGAGACGCTTGAGCTGAAGACTCCTGGGCTGAAATTGCAGATGCCTTAGGTAGGAAAAACTGATCACGTCCGAGATGTTCAACGCTTGCTGAAGACGTCTGAAGCAGGGGATTGGAGAGGTCTAGGCTGAAGATGCCTGAGTTGAAGATCAAGGCATGACACGTCAACTAGAGAGCAACCTTCCTTCTATGAAAATTGCCTATCTTTGCTAATCTGCAAAACGCTTTATTTATAGAGCTTGGATCGTGCGTGATAGCAGATTTTTTGGAACCTGGTCCCTTCATTTTAAGGACCCAATAAAATCAGTAGAGATACTCTATTCAATCAAGATGGAAGGGGTGAGGGCTGCGGCAGCTGGGCTGCACCTCTCTTCTCTCCAATGACTTCCCCTTCTTTCTTTCTTTAATGGTTTTTACTTGAAAAAGAGGAGGGGAGGAGGGCTTGCCTGTTAGACGCTGCCTCTAGTCTCCAGTAAGCTTCAAAAAGAATATCAGCCTTAATTAGGCTGATCTTTAGAGGCCTTCCAAAGAAATATAAAGAGGAAGACGCCACCTATGGCAGCTCATTTAGTCTCTTCTCTTGCAAACAGATCAGCTTGATTCATCTGGTCTGTTTAAGATTTTTTTTTAAGAAAGACTTTGGAAATTAGGAAAGCATGCCCATTTCAATGGCTCTTTGACTGGTGTCTTAGAATAGCATGATTAGCTTATTTAATGCTCATCTGGTGTTTTACAAAAGCATGACTAGCTTATTTAATGCTCATCTGGTGTTTTAAAAAAAATGAAAGAGAAAAGAAATCAGAAGAGCACACCCAGGTCGGGGCGGCTCTTGGTCTGGCACTGGAAGAGGTTCAACTCTAATTAAGCTGATTCTCCCCCTTTTTTCCAAAATATTTTCAAAGTACTTTTTTAAAAGAAATCAGCTTAGGTAGCCGGTCTTTTTAAGTTTAAGATTTTCAAGAAATATTTTATAAAGGAGAGGAGCATGGCTCATGTGAGTGGCTCTAAAATTTGGACTGGAAAAGGACTAGCATTTAGTTGGGCTAACCATGTTTGAACTATTTTCTTTTTCAAAATTTTGAAATGGGAATAGAAGCTTGTTAATTTTAAAAGTTGTCTTTCTTCAATTGAGCGGATTTGGTTTTTAAACATTTAAGATCTTTCAAATATCTTGAAAGAGAATCGGTACATCCCTAAGATGGGCGGCCTCTAAAATGTTTTCTTCTTTTTAATTGAAGAAATTCCAGATTCCATATGCTGGTTTTCGTTTTTTTCACAATGGAGAATTGTGCCTCAAGGAGGCTACCCTTTAAAAATGCACCAACCTTAAGTTGGTGGTAAAATCATTTAAAATGACTTTGAAGTGAAGTGAATTAGCCCAAAATGAGCCACATGTGAAATGCTTTGATTTAAATTGTTTGCTTCTTGGGTAGAATTATTTAAAAGTATTCTAAGGTTGGGGGGGGGAGAGAGAAAGAGAGAGAGAGAGAGAGAGAGAGAGAGAACTACCTAGTTTCTCTCTAATTGACTTGGATTCATCTTTTAAATGATACAAATTTTGAAAGTTAGAATTAGATTTTCTCTAATTGTTCCTCTTAGCTGGATTTTAACTAAAGAAAATTTTGATTTCCACTTTGAAAATTCTTGGATTGGACAACAAAGTAAGAGAATCAAATTCTCTTAGAAATTTTGAATTTGGTGGGGCCTATGTACCCCATACACATTGGCTCGGTGAGTTTACATTTAGTCAAAGTTCATCTTGAGCTTTAATTTCAATGATTTTCATTCTAGAATATAGATGTAATCTAATTTTAGTTTGAATCATGATTTGGACATTCTTTCTAGCGAGTGTGTGCCAAATGGATTGAATCATCACTTGGTGCAATTCGATTGCTCAGTACAAAACTTTTTGCTTGTTTGAGTCAGATCATGTGATCACATACTCTGAATTCTGTAAATTGACTTAGATAATATCGAATTATGGTTTCTGTGATCTGAAATTAATATGGGAATTTCTAGTTTATAATTTCAGTATTGGAAAAATTGATTAAGCTAAATTTTTAGCTTTGCTTGGATTTCAAATTGAATTTGAAACTTAGCTCCTTGCTTTGGTCTAGATTGATTTTTAGAACATTATTTCAGCTCTAACTGAATTTTAAACTTAGCTCCTTTCTGCCTAAAATATTTTGTTAAACTTCAAAATTGTCATTGATAAGATGTGAGAAAATTCGGGGTGTTAACAGATGCCCCTCTTTGTTGCTAAGTGAGGTTTGAGCTTCGCTTAGTGGCAAAGGCACACACACCAATTTTGTAACGTTATTCGTTTTGGCAGGTTGGACTGGATTGGGTCCAGACTCGGATCCGAGCTCCACATGTGAAGAGGAAGCCCGACGCGGGTTCCCCTTCCTCATCTTCCTCTCTGTCTCCCTCTTCATTGCACTCTCATGCCACAAGTGAGCACTCAATGCAGAGAAGAAGAAGACGGAGGATAGTACAGCATCGATGGAGGTAAAGGGTGGTGGCAGCGGCACACAGGTGAGCATTGTCGATCTCTCCCTGTCTCTTCTTTCTTTTCCTCCTCCCTCCCTCGTTGTTTTCTATCGTCTCTCCCTCAGTACTGATTCTTCTCTGTTGAATCCCTCTCTCACTCCCGCAAGTTCTTACACCCTCTCCTGCAATCTTTCTCTCCTTCACTACACACTCATTTCTCTGCTCACATCTCTCTCTACATTCTCTCCCACCAACTCTCTCCCATACTGTCTCCCTCTATCTGAACTCTCTCTATCTTTCTCCCCTCTCTATTTGCACTATCTTTGTTATGTGCACTTCTCTCACTCTCAGTGTCTCTCTACTCGCACCCTTCCTCTCTCTTGCACTTGTCTCTTCTCCCTCGCCCAAACCTGCTGTTTCCCTCTCTCTTTGTTGTCCATTACCGTCTCCCCCTTTTTGTGTGTAATCTCTCTCTCATTAGCATCTCTCATGCTTTCTCTCTTGTCTTCAGCCTCTCCCAACCGAACCATTCCTCTCAGCCAAACCTCCTTTTACTTTGTCGAATGACCCTTCTAGTGACAGACCCCTCTCTTAAACTTCCTTTCGCTTGTTCTCACCCTTTTATGGCTGTTGGATTGGAATTGCGGCTTGGGGATGTGTCTTTTCCCACCTCATACTAATGAATTGAAGGCATTGGTGGCGATGACATTGTATAATTTTAGCCGTTTGGGGATCAGTCGAACATTGAGCTGGCCACTGGGATTATTGCAGCAGTTTGGACTCTAAGAGTGGGAAGCAAGACCGAGCCTAAATTGTCTAATATTTTCTGTTAGAGCATGTATAATTATTAATTGAGTATGTTAGACTTAGCATTTGATTATTTAGAATGCATCTTAGAAGGTCGATGACTATTTGGAGGGACCAGGAATCTATGTCTATAATTATCTTTCTAGCATGATGGGTTTATATTTGAAGCGGTTAGAAAGCATGGTAGAGATTTGATGTGGTTGAGTGGGTGTAGGACCCTTATTGCGAACACATAGCGCAGGATATTGTCGATGTGCGTATTGCTTTGTTGGTTGGGAAAGAGTGTGTATGTTGGGAAGATGCCTCAACTAAGAACGCAAGTGAGAAACGTATTAGTGATTGGTTGAATCATATGCTCGGAGATTAAATCGTTTGGTCACAACCTCAAAGAGTTGGGAAGAGACTTGGGAAGAGACCTATTCGAGGGCTTTGTGGGCCGAAACTACTCATCGACACCCTTTTAAGGCGATGACCTACGCTTCAATGATTTCATTTCAAACATGTGTCAAGTGGAGCAAGTAGAAATCTTATCACTTGACTTTGTTTGTAGGTACACTAGGCATGTCGAGTAGACCTTGAGTGACAAGATTCAAAGCTCGAGGCGTTTTGGGTGTTTTGGCGACGCGCGGCATGTATGGTGACATTCCAGGCAAATCCCTTCCTGGAGCCAACTTTAGAATGTGTGCCTATGCTTGTGTCGTGTTTGAATGAATGTATGCATGTAATTGAATGATGATGTGATTGGTTTTATTTTTAAAATTATTATGCAATTGCATTTGCATGCTAGCAATGATAACTGTTTAGGACTGATGAGGTGGAGTATCGAGTCGAGTATCTCTTCAACCCCAATTGTGCATTGGAAAACATCATAGAATGATAATTACATAGGATAGCTATGAGCCAATCATGGATCGAGACTACTCTCTATGGTTTATCAAACTTTTGAAAGATGTGACTGATGTGTTTAATTGATGTGAATGTTGTAATATGTTTTGTATGCATTATCATAGGCTTGATGCAAATGAATGAATTTGAAAGGTAGTTGTACCCGTAAAGTTATGACGGCTAGCTAATAATGTTGACTATATGTGTAGCCCTTGTGTGGAGATGTTTAGACGTATATGTACACTCGACCAACCTCATGTGCTAGCAAGTCATTTTGTGAATGTACTATCATAATGATACGTAAAAAAGAATAATGGATGTGAGGCCAGTGGGTTGTGGCAATGTGTTTGAGAGATGTCCTGCCTTTGCCACTGGTCTCACCTGCTCAGAGCGCAGGCAGTGTAAGGCCCCAAGATGTCATTGTGTGATGTGTTTGGAGTGTTGGGCTCCTGTCTTCCCAACCTGAGTGTCCTAGGAAATGCTGAGCAACTCTCATCGAAATTCACACATCCATGGATGAGTGTTCTAACGATGCAGCATGAACGGATCCATATCATTTCAAGCCACCATGGAGGTTTTCTCCCGACTGTAGGTCATCTGTGGTGTGCACGTGCTTGTGTTTGCACCCACATGAATTGTCAATTCACTAAAGCTAATGTAAATGAAATGCTTGTAAATGAAAAGAATGTGAACAAAGTATATGTGCATGAAGTGAATGTGATTGTTAAAGATGTTAATTGTGGCCATTGAGTGGTCTTTACATGTCATGGTATATGTGAGGAGCTTCTATGACAAGTCATGTGACTGCATGCCCTATCACAACATGATAATAATTTGCTTTCGTAATTGTTATATCCTAGATTTGAGCTCATACCTTAGAAGGTAAGGATTTATCTGGTTTGTTGTCATACTATGAAGGCTAAGCCTTCTGCTGTTTTTCTTTTTTCTGGTTTTGGTGAAACCAGGGTAGCAAGTTGATCAGATGGCTTAACTCACATCCTACTATGGAGATCTAGGTCTATTGTAGTGTCGGCTCGTCATGTTTTGGTCTTATTGATGTCCTGTTATTGTTAAGCATCAATGTCGTAGTTTGGACATTTTTGTTATATATGTTATTGAGAAATGTGAAGTAATTTTGTATAGATGGAATTTATTATATAATAGAAAGTTTGCCTCATTGTCTTTGATTTGTATAGCTCCTTTCCTTTTGATTCGTTGTGTCGTCGTACCTCAACATTTTATGTTTGAACAAAAAATAATATTTGAGGGTCAAAGTGTTGGGTGTGACAGCTTTGGTATCAGTCTATGGCAAAACCCCACTATGGATGGGAGCTAAAGTCTATTTGTGAAACTGTGTTGCCTAGGTACACATTACTTCATTCAGCTTTTATTGTAGTTTTGATTTCATAGTGCTATATATGTGTAGAATGAGATTGATGTTTTGAGATATTGTGGTGATGCACTTTTGTGATTTGACTTGAAGGAGTTATCTTAGACCTTGTAATAAGAATGAGAGTTCTTGCTTGTACCGATAGAGTACCAATGTTGGGGTAAGAAGTGAGGTGGGCCGGCTACTGAGGCACAAAGAGAGCCAAGTTCGGCCCATTCAGATGTGCATACCCCACTTGATGATAGTAATACATCTGCGCAACCATTCACTTATACTAGTGTGGGTGCCCAGACGCCACCAATGCAGACCCCACCCATGGATCAGTAGACTATACTGTTGATAACTTTGCAAACACTGACCTCTCTAATACAGTCGATGGTCAGTAATCAGAGGAGTCATGCATCTCCTATAGGAGAAACCACTGCACCACCTAAGGAGAAGATAATTGTAGTGTCATTCAAGCAGTTTATGTCGCTGCAGCCTTTTGTCTTTACTGAAGATGGCACCTAGACGCGGCGAAGAATGGATTGAAGAGGTTGAACACATCTTTGAGCTTCTCAAGATGGCAGAATGAGACAAAGTTAACTATGACACGTATTTGTTGAAAGGTGATGCCAAACGGTGGTGGCAATCGACCAATGAGATTTGGTTTGCAGGCCAACAATTGATCTCATGGAAGCAATTTAAAAATTTGTTCTTCAACACTTACTTCCCAATGCATGCTAGAAACAAAAAGATGTAGTAATTCCTTGAGTTGCAACAAAACCATATGAGCTTGGAAGAGTATGTTACTAAGTATCGGCACTTATAGGTGTCTTGCCCACATCTGTACACCATTGATGAGGCTAGAGCAGACAAGTTTATACATGGGCTACGAGATGGACTGCGAAGTAAGATGATGTCTAATAGGCCTCGTGATTTGGACAAGGCAGTCACCTTGGCTAGACGCATGGAAGAAGATTGGGCTAGGACTCAAATGGACTATCACAAGAAGACAAGTCAGCACACACACAGTGGGTGGATGCAGGGCAGATACAACAACTTAGCAGGCAGGGAAAAGCCTTATGGGAGCGGTAATGACCGAACATTCAGGCAAAACAAGCTAAACTGTAGTGACTCCACACAGGGGGTAGCGATTACTTCGACTCTACTTAGGTGCCCTACTTGCTCACGTGTGCACCCCAAGAAGTCATGTTATCAGGAGACTGGAGCATGTTTACATTGTGGAAGAATGGGACACTTCTTCAAAAATTGCCCCACAATGCGAAGAAAAGAGATGAGGAAGCCCGAGGCTAGTCTTTATAGTGCTCAAAAGACGACTAGACGTGTTTATGCTACTACCTTGGAGGAGCTTCAGGCACACGATCTCATTGAAGGTACATTACTTGTTAGTTCTCATATTTCTATAGTGTTGTTTGATGCAGGTACGACTCATTCTTTCATATCTAGTCGATTTGCTACTTTACTAGAAGTATCGACTAGAATGATGTCGTATGTCTTGAAAGTGGTCACCCTATGCATGCTTAAGATTTGTGTAGCCATTATTTACCTGATGTGGATGTAGAGATCCATCAACATCATTTATCTACATAGTTGGTGATCATATGTCTCAGTGGATGCGATGTTATTCTGGGCATGAATTGGCTATATAAACATTATGTCAATATAGGTTGCAGAAAGAAGCAGATACTGTTGTTGATTCATGAGATGCAACGAGTGGAATTCCAAGCACGTAAAGCCAGTCGAACTAATAAGATAATGGTGTCTGCACTAAAGTTTAAACAGTTGTTAGAAAAAGAAAGAGTTGCATTCTTGGTCAACATGTTGACCAGTAAAACTGAGCGGGTTGTCATTGTGAGTGAGTACCTTGATGTGTTCCCTAAAGAGCTATCGAGTTTACCTTCAACATGGGAAGTTGAGTTGAAGATAGAATTGTTACTAGGAACAACTCCTATTTCTAAGACACCATACTCTATGGCACCGGCGGAGTTAGAAGAATTGAAGAAGAAATTGCAGGAGCTCTTAGATAAGGACTTCATTCGACCTAGCGTGTCACCTTGGGGGGCACCCATGTTGTTCGTTAAGATGAAGGATGGAATGATGCGCTTGTGTGTGTATTACTACATGTTGAATCAAATCATCATTAAGAATAAATATCCGCTTCTTAGAATTGAAGACTTATTTGATTAGCTCAAATACGCAGAGGTATTCTCCAAGATTGATTTGAGCACAGATTCTCATCAACTTTTGATACAGGAGGAAGATGTTGCTAAGACTGCCTTTCAAACTAGATATGGACACTATGAATTCATGGCCATGCCTTTCGGGTTGACCAATGCTCTTGCAGCATTTATGAACCTCATGAATCGGGTTTTTCTAAACTACTTGGATTGATTTTCTATTGGTTTTGTGGATAAGATTTTGGTGTATATAGATAGTGAGACAGAACACGTAGATCACTTAAGAAGCATGTTGAGAAATTTGCACAAGCATAAGTTATATGCCAAGTACTCGAAATGCGAATTTTGGCTAGAGAATGTAAACTTTCTTGGTCATATGTTTTTGAATGATGGAGTTTCCATTGATCCGGCTAAGGTGTCGGCAGTACAGGTTTGGAGGATGCCATACAACATAACTAAGGTTAGAAGCTTTTTGGGATTGGCAAGATACTATCTCAGGTTTATACAAGACTTTTTGAAAATGAATATGCCCATGACTAAGCTATTAAGAAAAGGAGTGAAGTTTGCTTGAAATGAGGAGTGTGAAAGGAGTTTCCAAACTCTGAAGACAAGCTTACCACTCCTTCTATTTTGACAGTTTCATCATGTCATTCTAGATTTATGGTGTACACCAATGTTGTAAAAGGCGTAAAAACGAGGCGAGGTGTTGAGCCTCTCATGAGGCGAGGCGTTAATTGAAGCGTAAGCTTCACAGACAGATTTGTGAATTATATAATATTTATAAAAATAATAACAAAACTGAAAAAAGTGACTACAATACTAAGATTCAGATGATAATATCAACTAAGAGAATAAGTAAATAACAAGTATTGCTAAACAATAACATATGTATATGTATAAACATTAAAAAAATAACTAATCTATGCAATTATCAAGTGATATTTAACAAAGTTCAAACAAATTGGTCAATTGTATCTTCATCATTGTCATCTTCTTTAGTGGATGCTAGTTCATCATCATTTGAATCGTCCATATATTGAATAGGTTCATCTTCTTCTTCAGTTGCTTCATCATCAAAGCTCTCATGTTCTAAATCTTCTATTATTGTTTTGCCTGATATAAAAACAATAACACACAACAAAATATAACAGTTAGTAAAGAAAAAAGACAATTTTCTTATTTTTATTTTAAAAATTACAAACATATAGCAATACCTTTGCCAACACTTTTCTTTTGAGAAGAAGAAGCACTTTTACGTTTTTTCATAGACCTTGATAGATCTTCGAAAGGAATGATATTAATGTCATCGATCTCAAACGATGAGTGCAACCAAGAATCATCTAATGAAAGTGGTAAAACAGAATCTTCTTGTNTCTTTTTGTATGTACCTATCATATAATTGCATAAGTTAATCATTTTGACAATTATAAATAAACATTTGAATGATAGCACAATAAATTATTTGAAAGTTTCATTTACCAAAGAGAATGAGCTCCAGTTACGCTCACATCCTGATGCACTGCATGTAAGATTGAGAATTCTCATAGCAAAATTCTTCAATTCTTTTGTATCATCGCCAAATGTATTCCACCAATCAGCTGACAAAAATAAACAAAAAGAGTAGTTTAGATAACTTCATTTTTCCACTCATAAGTTCACAATATAAATCAAAACAATTAAAAAAAATATACCAGGATGCTTTTTCTTTCTTGTTCCAATTGCTAACGATCTGCCGAACTCACCAACTTCATTTTCATATGAATCAAGTTGAACTAAAATATCACATCTTGCTTCTACAGTAGGCACCATAATGTCTAAGCATTCCATTAGTCCAGCCTTTATTCTTCTATCCGTGAGGACATCATCATCATAATGAAAATGTGGGTTTAAATAATACCCTGCAGCATGTAAACGGTGATGCATTTGATTATCCCACCTATTATCAATTATTTGCCAAATTTTTGTATACCTTCTCTGATCATTATCTATATTGTATGCTATTTCTTATTTTGCCTTTTTCATATGATTGTACAAAAATCCCATAACTGGCTTTTCATCTGAATCAACAACTCTCAACACCTTCACTAAAGGAAATGTAACTTTAATAATATATGATATTACCTTCCAAAACCTTTCATCTTGAGTAACAATCCGCATTACCTCCTTGCCTTTGGGATTTTTAATATAATAATCACTGCCTTGAAATTCTAGAGACAAAAACATGTTCTTCAATGCTATTTTGTTTGTACGAATACTCTGTAAAGTAAGATAGGAAGTAGCAAAACATGTAATAGCAGGCCGTAGAAGTTCTTTGCCATTTGTATATTTTCTCATCAAATTTAAGACCCAAGTATGTCCATATATAAATGTACTTATAACTTTTGCTTTTTCAATCACTTCCTTATGCAAACGTAACTTAGCAATGTCTTCAAGAATTAAATCTACACAATGAGCTGCACAAGGTGTCCAAAAAATATGCTTAAAGCCATCAATTTCTTTCAACTTCATACCTACAGCTTTGGAGTTAGCAGCATTATCAGTAACCACCTGCACTACGTTTTTCTCTCCAACTTCTTTAATTATCTCCATGAATAATTTGACCAAATTATCAGCAGTCTTTTTTACACCACTAATATCATAAGACTTTAAAAAAACTGTACCTGAAGGATTATTTACAAGAAAGTTAATCAAATTTCTACTTTTACCATCAGTCCAGCCATCTGCCATTATGGTACAACCAGTCTTCAACCAAGTCTTCTTGTAGTCCTCTAATTTGCTTTGCACTTTATCAACTTCTTCTTTTAGGATCGAAGTCCGCATATCATTGTAGGTTGGTGGTTTCAATCCTCGACCATAATTTCCCACAGCTTCAATCATTCTTTCAAAATATAGACTGTTACATAAGTTAAATGATAAAGCATTCGCAAAAAAAAACTAACCTATGGCAGAATATACTTGCTTCCTTTCATCTTTCTTGAAGGCATTGTTGATTGTTGGTTGTCGCATATCTGAAGTTATAAACTGATCCATTGGACCCCGTGGAATTCCACATTTACGAACATTGGGAGATGTAAGGCCATCACTGATTATTCCTTCATCCAAACATTCATTTCTACGCAATTCAATATTGTCTTTTTTCCTTTGTATTTCACTTTTTTTTACCTGCAAATAATTATTGAAAAATTGTACAACACTTTGCGGTGCTTTGTCACATGCCTTAGCATCTTTTTTTGTTCCAGCCAAGTGTTGTTTCATTCTGCAAACTCCACCTCTATAAGTTTTCTTACAATAATTGCATATCAAGTTTCCCCTTTTTTCTTTATCATTAGGATCTTCTTCAACACAATGTTCCCATGCTGGATCCCGTCGAGACATTTTTTCTCAAACCTAAACAATGTACTACAAATAAGCATCCAATGAGTTTAATTACATTATATGAAAAAGCTCAAATTGCTAAGCATACCTAAATAATAACAATTAAAAACACATAATGTAACATCAAGTTAACCACCATATGACAAATTTAAATTATTTTAAGAAGTAATAACATGTGACAAACTAAATGCAAAATAACTAATCAACTTCATTTGAATATATAATGATTGTCTACTACAATCAATCAATTTCCATCGCCATGTTCTTTAACTTGATAACCATACTAATGTACAAGCAGCTCTTTCAAAAGGAGAACATGTTTAAAATAGAAACATGGTATCGCCATTGTAGTCAAGTTAAAGATAGAAACATAAAAATAGAAACAAGCAATTTTTGCGTCATTGTTTTCACTGTAAGGAAGGTTACATTGAACCACCCAATCTGATTTATAATAATATACTATGGATCAGACCACCCAATCCACATATAACCACTTATAATACTATGGACCTCACTGTGCGCCTCGACAAGGCAGCCAAGTATGAAGACATCAAGGCAGCCATAAAGTGAGTAACACCAAAGTTGCCACTGCACATTGTCTTATGGAGAACTAAACGATGTCTTAGGTGTTTTGATAAGAAGAAGTTTTCGAAAGTTTGCGTTCTTTCTAATGGTGGTGAATGGCAGGGCGGAATCTGAGGGTAAATTGAAGGGAATCCTGGGCTACACTGAGGACGACATGGTTTCTTCTGACTTCATTGGTGACTGCAGGTCTGATCGTTGTATGTTTCTTTCTTGATGCGAGCACAGGTCTAGCATTCTTATAATAGATTATTCATATTTCTTTAAGTCCACTGCTGCATGCCATCACCACTTATAACCACTTATAATAGTATTATAGTTTTTTGTCTTTTGCTATTCAACGTTACTTGCAACACATGGCTTGCAACACATGGCAACATTGGGAGGATGACCACCATCCATGGACAACACGTCCAACTTACACCACTAAGGCAAATGATGACAATAAAAGAAAAATGAAGACGTGAAATAAAAAGAAGTCCCCATCGCCTCCCCCTCTCTCTTTCGGCCATGAAAAAAAAGGAAGTCCCCTCCGCCTCCCGCTCTCTCTTTCAGCCATGAAATAAAAAGAAGGCAAGAGAGACTTACAGTTGAGGCACGATCGAGTTTTGACGCAGGCGATGGCTCCGGCAGCCGCAGCTTCCTCCACCCTCTAATAATTTCACAGGTGCAGGGTTGAATTTACATGTGATTTGGGATTGATGATAGGAGATTTAAGAACACATGGTAAATTAGGGCTACGAGTGAAGCCCTTTTACCATTTTTATTTAATTTTAAACATTTTTTTGGTTAAAAAATCTAATATTCCGACTTTGACCGTGAGGCGTACGCCTCAAGCGTGAACTGAACACAGGTAGAGGCGTACGCCTCACTCAGGTGAGGCGCACACTTCAGGGATGCGTGCGCCTCACTGCCCTACCTCAAGGCGTTTTTTCTCAAAAACGCCTTGACGCTTCTCACAACATTGGTGTACACTGATGCATTTGGAATCAGTTATGGTTGTGTATTGACACAACATGGTCATGTAGTGGCATATGCATCTAGACAGTTGAAGACACATGAGAAATATTATCCCACTCATGATTTGGAATTGGGAGCGGTAGTGTTCTCACTAAAGATATGGAGACACTATCTCTATGGGACAATATTTGAGGTGTTTATAGACCACAAGTCATTGATGTACATATTATCCAAAAATTATCTCAATCTTAGGCAAAGAAGATGGATTGAATATTTAAAGGATTATGATTTCAAAATATCATATTATCCAGGAAAAGCAAATGCAGTGGTTGATGCTTTGAGCAGACATGCTAAATGTGATAGCATGGCAGCCTCACCTATGTGATGAGAACAGAACAACAATGACTGCCTTAATACGATATCCTTTGTTGGAGTTTATCTTGAAGCAAAAGGAGGATCCTAGCTTTGCTAAAAATATGGAGAAAAGTAAGAAGGCATATTCTTTTTGGTATCAAGATGAAGATGGTTCACTGTGGTTTTGACAGAGATTGTGAGTCCCTAGAGATGAAGGGTTGAAGCGTCAGTGGTTTGATGAAGCTCACAAATTTAAAATTTTCATACACCCTAGCAGTACAAAAATGTTTCAAGATGAAACGAAATTTCAGGTGGCTTGGAATGAAGCACAAAATTGTAGGATATGTGGCAAAATGCTTAATTTGCCAACGGGTCAAAGCAGAACATCAACAACTAGGAGGCTTGTTGCAGACGATAGATGTTCCAGTGTGGAAATGGGAGGACATTAGATACACCTATGAGCAGAGGTTGGGCGAAGTGGGAGCTGGATCACTTTGGGAAGCTTGGGCTGGTGACGCCTTTGAACTGCATTAAGCTTGGAGGTGCCTAGGTTGGAGGCAGCTTGAAAATGCTTACCTTGGTGGGGCACAGAAAGAGATTGGCTAGAATAGAGTAGGCCTAGTGTTGGGGGTCTCTCCTTGGTGGCTGTTCTCAGCTAGAGAAGGTGTGTTGGTTGGTGGAAGAGGTCAGCTGGAGGGGATGACACCTAAGAATGGGCATCCTCTCCTCGATGGCTAATCACAGCTAGAGTACATGATTTTCTAGCTAGTAGAAGGATCCTTAGCTGGTTGGTCTAAGTGACCTGGTTTTATAGGCACCAAGTCATAATGACTTGGCACTAGACAAATTTTTTAAAAACAATAGAAATCAAGAGGTAATCTCCATGAATGGCATGAGGAAGACCTCACCCTTGCATGCGACGGACACCTCTTCCATTACCAATCAGTTGGCTTCTTTTTGTTAGCTGGTTCTGCTTCTTTAGCTTGAAGATCAAGCAATGGTGGCAAGCTTGTCTCTTCATGTCAGCTGCAAATGCGTTGGTTTCTAACTCATTTGATTTAAATGAAGAAAAGAGAATGGGAAGGGGATGCCATTTATGGCTGTTCCCTCTTCTCTTGACCAGAAAATTTCTTGTTTCATTCTTGCAACGCTTGAATGGCACGCCTAGCTGGCCGTCCATTAATATTTTTTTGTAGATTCATATTAAATTGAAAAGAGGGGAGGGGCGCACTAGGCTGTTCCCTCTAGTCTTTTGTGAAATCCTAGAAGAGATCAAGAAATCATCTAATCTTTAGACACCTTTTCGGTTTTTCTTTATTTCTAAGAAACGATTCTTTTCCTAAAATTAGTTCATTTCAAAGATGTTGAAAATAAAAAGAGTAAGCTCGCATGAGCAACTCTTTGTCGATCTAGTATAGAGCGATTTATTGATTTACTCAGAAATAGGTTTTTGCTCGTTTTAATTGGAATGGTTCAGCTATATTGGGTTTGGTCTGAGCTAATTCTAAATTTTCATTCTAGTTTCTTAGAAAGTGTTAATTTTTGAATAAACGCCAAAATATTTTTAGGAAAAATTAGGAAGTCTTTGCTCTAGGCAAATTGTTCCTAGATTTTTTTTGGGTTGGGTCCTCCTCCAAAAAATCTAAGGAAGAGAATAGAAAGAAAGACTAGATCAGACGTCGGCTGCAATGTAACCATGGGCCAAGCTTTATTCGATTGGAGCCGACTGAAGTTCTGTCCTTATTGATGTCTCTTGAAGTGGGAGCTGATAACATCTGATTTAAAGACATCCGGAGTAGAAGGGCTTGCTGAGGTCATCAAGGGTAGCAGAGTGTGTTGAGGACACTTGAAGTATGGCGACTATTGAAATAAGAGAGAAAGAAGGACAGAGCAAGCACACAAAGCTTTGACGTGGTTCAGCCTGATCACTAGCCTACGTACACACACAAGACAACACAATGGCTGTTTTCACACACTAACAACAACAAGTTCTTTTACAGGTGAGAGAACTAAAAAACTTCATATCCTCCACCATGAGAGAACTAACAAAAAGAAGGAGATGATAACAGTCCAAAAATAACTGCCAACATAAAAATGAAAAACCAAAAATTGAGACACGTTCTTATAAATATAACTGTTCAAAAAAGGAGACATGCATAAAACCCTTTCTTCAACACTCCCCCTCAAGTGGGGCTAGAGATTATAGCAGCCCCACTTGAATTTTAGCTCCTCAATCCATTTCATATCCAAGCCATTAGTTAATCCATTGGCAAGATGATCATTGCTTCTAGTATATGGAGTTGTAATAACCTTTTGCTGAACCTGTTCATGCACATAATGGCAGTCAATTTCTATGTGTTTAGTGCGCTCATGAAAAACTAAATTAGCTACAATGTGTATCACCGCTTGATTGTCACAATGCTTGATTGTCACAATGCATAGAAACTGGTTTTTCAACCTTGAATCTCATTTCACAAATGAGAGTTTTAACCCAAACAAGTTCAGTCGTTGTAGTTGCCATCACTCTATACTCTACTTCTGCACAAGATCGTAACATTGTATGTTGTTTTTCACTTTTCCATGTCACTAAATTTCCTCCAACAAAAACACAATATTTTGATGTGGATTTTTTATTTGTGCTTCCAGCCCAATCAACATCTGTGAATCCTCTAATATCAATGTTTCCATTTGCCTTGTCCCATAATCCTTGACTTGGAGAGCCTTTCAAATATCTCAAAATCTCTCAATAGCTTTCATATGTATATTCTTAGGAGAATGCATAAACTAACTGACCCGACTAACGGCAAATGAAATATCATGTCGTGTTACCGTAAGATAAATTAGTCTTCCAACCAATCGTTGATATCTAGAAACATCTCACAAAGCTTCATCATCTTCAACATCCAATTTTATGTAGGGTGTTCAATAGGTTTCAAGGCAGGTTTAGCTCCAAGTTTTCCTGTCTCCTTGAGAAGAAGATCAAGGGTATATTTTTTTTGAGACATAAAGATGCATTTTTAATTAAATACTAACTCAGGCATTAGAACTTTGAAAGTCTGACTTGAGACATGTCCAAGGCACTGGTACCATAACTCTCCATTTGATTTAGAATTTGTGATCAGTGCACTACTTGTGTTGTCCAGCCAATAAATGTCGCAATGTAATTCTCCCTTACCAATCATCTTCCTCGTCGCAATGTCCTGAATAATCACATCAGTTGGAGAGAAAATAACACAAAAGTTAAGTTCTTTCTAAGTTTCGATATAGATAACAAATTAGAATTCAAATCTGGCGTGTGCAGAATTATGGAGCTAATTGGCAGATTTAGAAATGACATTTCACCAATACCACTCGCATGCATAGAAGACTCATTTGCTATAGTAACAGATTTATCAATATTATGAGTGGAATAGTTCCAGAGTAGACACCGATCCATGGTCATGTGGTCATTCACCCCGGAATCCAACCCAAGTATTAGAAAACATACCTTTGGGGTTACACATAGTGGAATTGCTTGCTGATGCAGCCATGGCTTCCTACTTGACAGATATGTGCTTTAGCTATTCTGAAATCTTTTCTATCACAGTTGTACCATCATTAGTCTCTTTAGATTTGGTAGCAGCCACTTTTGTAGAGGATGAAGTTTCTCTAGATTTTTCAAACAGTGACTTCTTAGATTCTGCTCTCCCAAACAAATCCGAACATCGCTCGCGCAAGTGTCCCTCCTTTTTACAATAGGTGCAAACTCTCTTCATTTTTCCTTTCCATCGGTTAAACCCATTTTGTCTCTAAGTAGCCAAAAATGCAACTTTATTATTAGATTCTTCCCCTTTTGAAAGCGAGGAAACCATGACCTGCTTCCTTGATTCATCACTCATTAATAAAGAACAAATGGTGGATAATGACAGCAATGATGTATGCATAAAAATTTGTTGTCGTATTGGTTCATATTTTGTACCAAGGCTGTTAAGCAATTGAAAGATCTTTTTATGCTTACGTAAACAACCTCTGGTTTGCAGACTTTCAATCATATCAACTAAGTAGTCTAACTCGTCCCACAACCCTTGAAGATCACCAAGATGTTCACTGAAACTACTTTTCTGATCTTTCTTTATACTGTAAATTTTTTTTGACAAATGAAACATCCTAGCAATATTGTTTTTCTTACTATACAACTCTTTTTTTCCAAATTTGTCTCGATTCCATAGAATTCATCAACCAAGACATGACCATGTGATTGGTCATCTTCCACTCCTTGTAGAAGGAGCTATTCTTGTCTGGTTTTGGAAGGTAACCAATAACATATTCAAATTTTGATTTTCCACTCAAAAATAACGTTGCTGATTTTGACCATGCAAGATAATTTATCCCATTAAGAAGCATTGACGTGATTTTAATAAAAGGATAGGGTTCCTCTTGAACAACAATCTTCTCAATGACTCGATTGTTACCTGTTTCAGCCATGATGCTCACGAAGATGTGAATAAGGAGATCAGGTATGCTCAGGAGAACCAGCAAACACTCAAAAAAATTTTAAAAATCACCTTCAACTCGAAAAAATCTAAAAATTGGCTAGGAACTCATTGATGAGGTGAGGAGTGGATGCCCTTAGTTTCAGCTCCAAATGGACATTGAAGAGAAATCGCGTGAAGATTTCTTCTCGCCTTTTGGCTGTGCTATTCCTGAGGTTCGCAGGAAGCTTCAGAAACCTGCGATACTTGTAAAATCCATCGTTTTTTGCAGGATCATCCAAAAAATCTGAAACTTGGTCCAAAAATAGTAGACACGAGCCCGAACCCGACACCCCCTTGCTCGACCTTTGAATCAAATCCAAAGAGGAATGTGTGAGAGAGAAAGTCACGCCTAGACAAAGTCGCAGTAAAACTTCCAATGATATACAGTCGTTCAAAAATCCATATCTCGACAACGACAACTCCAAAAAATCTGAAATTTGCAGGGAGAATCCGCAGATGCAGATGATTCTAATGAGCCTTCCTCGATGCTTTTTGAGACCAGAGCTGACAGCACCGATCGCAGGAATCGGGTGAAGTTTTTGAGTTGGTGTGTCTGCTCGACTCCTCGACAGAAATACATAGGAAGCTCTCTGAAACTTAGAAGCAAAGTCCCAACAACCTTAGCGGGAATACTAAATGCTTTGATACCATGTTGATTGAAGAGAGAAAAAAGGACAGTGCAAGCACACAAAGCTTTAATGTGGTGCAGCCTGATCAGTGGCAGCACAATGGCTGCTTTCACACACTAATAACAACAAGTTCTTTTATAGGTGAGAGAGCAAAAAAACATCACACCCCTCCACCAAGAGAGAACTAACAAAAGGAAGGAAATGATAACAATCTAAAAATAACTGCCAACATAAAACTGAAAAACCAGAAAATGAGACACGTCCTTATAAATATAACTGTTCAAAAAAGGAGACGTGCATAAAACTCTTTCTTCAACAGCGACAGAAGCTGATGACATCTAGAAGTAGCAGAGCACAAGCAGAAGACATTTAAAAGTAGGTGGGCTTGCTGCAATTGCTTGGGGTTCTAAGCTGGAGATGCCTGAGCTGAAAACACCAGGGCTGAAATTGCAGACACCTTAGGCATAAGAAATTGACAACGTCAGAGATGTTCAGCATTTGCTGAAGATGTCTGGAGCAGGAGACTGGAAACGCCTGGGCTGAAGATGCCTGAGTTGAAGACCAAGGTATTTCATAATAATTGCAGAACAACCTTCCTTGTTTGAATTGCCTCTCTTTGCAAATCTACTAAGTGCTCTATTTATAGGGCTTGGATTGTGCATGATAGCAGATTTTTTTTAACTTGGTCCCTTCTTTTCAGGGACCAAGTAAATTCAATAGAGATACTCTACTCAATTCAGATGCAGTGGGAGAGGACTGTGAAAAGCTGGGCTGCACCCCTCTTCCCTCCAATGACTTCCCCTTAGTTCTTTCTTTAATGGTTTTTATTTAAAGAAGTGGATGAGAGAAGCATGCCTATTATATGTTGCCTCTCCAGCAAGCTTCGAAAAGAAGATCAGCCTTAAATTGGCTGATCTAGTCCTAGATTTGCAAAGAAATATAAAGAGGAACATGCCACCTATGGCTGCTCCTTTATTCCCTTTTCCTGAAAACCGATCAGCTTGATTCAGCTAGGTCTGTTTTAAAATTTTCTCTTTAAGATTTCGAAAATCAGGAGAGCATGCTCATTTGGACAGCTTTCTGTCTCATGTTTTAGAAAAGCAGGACTAGCTTATCTAATGTTTGACCTGGTCCTTTAAAAAAACATGAAGGAAAAAAGAAATCTGAAGAGCACACCCAGGTTGAGTGGCTCTTTGTTTGGGTTTGAAAGAGGTTCATCTCTAATTGAGTTGATTCTCCCTTCTTTTAGTTTCCAAAATCTTTCCAAACTGTTTTTTTTATATTTTGGAAAAGAGATCAGCTTAAGTTAGCCAGTCTATTTATGTTTAAAATTTTTCAAGAAATGGACTAGCTTTTAGTTTGGGCAAACCATGCTTAAACTAAAATCTTTTCAAAATTTTGAAATTGGAAAAGAAGCTTGTTAATTTTTAAAAATTGCCATGCTTTAATTGAGCGGATTTGGTTTACAAAAATTTACGATCTTTCAAATATCATGAAAGAGGATGGGTAGAACATGCCTAAGATGGGTTTTCATCTTTTTAGTTGAAAACATTCGGCTTCCATAGGCTGGTTGTGGCCTTTTTACAATGGAGAACTGTGCCTTAAGGAGGCTACCCTTTAAAAATGCACCACCCTCTAAGTTGGTGTTAAAATCATTTGAAATGACTATAAAGTGAAGAAAATTACACCCGAAATGACCCACACTTGAAATTCTTTGATTTAAATTATTTGCTACTTGACTATAACTATTTAAAAGAATTCTATGGGAGAAGAGAAAGAGAGACACGTCTACCTAGTTTCTCTCTTGTTGACTTGGCTTCAACTTTTAAATGAAACCATTTTTGAAAGAGAAAACTTAAATTCTCTCTAATTGTTTTTCTTAGCTGGATTTTGTCCTACTGAGGGGAATTTTGATTTTCCACTTCGAAAATTCTTGGATTGGACAACAAATCAAGAGAATCGAATTCTCTTAGAAATTTTAAATTTAGTGATGTCTATCTAGCCCATTTACATCGGCTAGGTGAGTTTACATTTAGTCAAAGTCTACCGTTGCCTTGACTAAAACTCCAATTTGAATTATTTTCATTCTAGAATATAAACTTCATCTAATTATAGTTTGAATCATGTTTTACATATTTTTTTGGCTATTGTGCACCAAATGTATTTAATCCTCACTAAGTGCAATTCCATTACTCATCAAATTAAATTTTTTGACTTCTTTGAGTTGGATCATGCACTCACATACTCTAAATTGTGCAAATTGGCTTGGACAACCTTGGGCAAAGTTTTTTGTAGCTCATTTATTGTTTTTTGGTTTCTTTTGCCCATGCTACTAGCCAAAGGGCCAAAGATTTACAACATTCTCTATTGAGAATAATAGTTATGTGAGTTCCCTTTGTTTTAATAATCTAGAGACCAATAGCGCTGAAAATTTCACCGGTATAGGTCTATCACTTTTACTGATGCATTTTTCCGCATCAGTGAAAAAGCTTTTACTGACGAAAGCCTTTTGTCACTAAAATTTTTACATCTTTCGTGATGGACTATCGCGTCAGTAAAAGTGGAAAATATAAAACTTCAAAACTGATTTTTAGTGACATTCATTTTTCACTTCAATAAAAGGTTAACTTTTACTAACAGTTTCAAAATGTAAGTAAAAAGTATCGTCAATGCTAGTTTTACTGGTGTTCACGATAAAATGTCAGTAAAGCCAATAGTGACGTTTTGCTTATTGATGTTTTCCTCCGATGGAAAAAACCTTTTTTTTGTTTGTAGTGAACATACTGCCTTGGTAAGAACTCCAATAATCTAATATTTTTCAAACTCAAGATGTTGCATGCATCATAAGCAAGATTTGTGTACAATAAAAGTTCTACAAATTCATGCTTCAAAATAAACACCTAGCAGTGAGAAAAGTTACAATCCTAATTATCAAACGCTTCAAGCGCACAATTGTTAAATGTTTTTGCATAAAGAGATCAATGACAGTTGATGAGGTACTTCAAGATAGCACCACACTCTTTAATGGTTCAAGTTATCATATGCCACCTCAAGTTAACTTTCCCAATACAAAGCACGGTTGGATCTGTAAACATCAATTGCATCTTTTCATCTTTTACATTCTCATTATCCATCACTTATGTCATGCTTAGTTTGTGTCTAGAGGATAGCAATGACTCTAAGGCTGTTGTTAAAAGCAGACATTGTCCACTAGCTACCTATTCCTTGTCTATGGTTATCAATCTTCATTGTTCTTTGCAGAAAGAAGCAGCCGATTGGCATAAGGTTCATTGTCAATTGCATGCATTCTTTATTCAAGGTTCATGTGAATATTACTAATCCATGTGATACCACCCAATAGTACCAATGTCCTAAAGTTATTCTAGAATAGTGCTTTGATTTCTAGTAAAAAATTGATAAATACCACATAATACACTAGAAAACAAGGAATGACCTATAACTCGTAACTGAAACGGTTAAAAGAACAAACACATTCACATCCCTTCAAGAATAATAGAAAAATTTTAACATGCAAGATCAAGGATATAACCCCACAATATCTGTTCTCTATTTATTACTTCCAAATACTAATTTGCTATTTTCTTAACAAAATATTAGTAGTATTAAAGCAGAATAACTTGTTCAAAAGACAACTTGCATACCAATACTCTACAAACGATTCTAATCCCTATGCTGCAAGGTAAGGTGCTTGAGTTGAACACGTTTTTATATTGACATCTCATATTTGAAGCAATCTCATATGACATATCTCTATAGTCTTCATATCAAGGGAAAATGACGCAAAACACTCACAGGTGTCTTGTAACCTTTACTCTTATTAGTTTTCTTTCCATCTTGAAGCATCATAGACAACACATTGGTCATTCTCAATATTCTCTTTCCAGAACAACATACAATTGTTTTTGCATGCATCTATTTTGTCCTAATTGAGGCCCAATCCTTGAATGATCTTTCTGGTATCATAGTATAACTTTGAAAACTGTACACCTTGTGGAAAAGCATCATTTAGAAGCTCAAGTAGCATGTCATATGTCTTGTTACTCCATCCATTAAGACACTTTATATGAAATAAGTGGATAAGAAAGTCAATTTCATGAACTTCACATCCTAGATGTAATTCCTATTTAGCATCTCTCATTAGTCTTTCAGATGCACTGTCTTCTAAAATCAGATCTTCATTTGTTTCATTTTCTTGACTGCATCCAGTAGAATCTGCATAACTTTCAAAGGCTGCTGATGGCAACCCTTCCGTGTCATCCATGTCACCTTCAGAAATGTCATTCTCTTAACTTGATGGAGGTAATATACTTTCACCATACTAATGTCAACGTACATAGCTGCAAAATAGTTGAACCGCAGCCCCTTCATGAGACAGGGAGGTTATCTTCTTTACTTTTTGGAAATTTTGAATTGCTTTAAATTGGTTTCCCGTCTACTATTCAAATACATAAGATCCAAAAGAAGTTCCAATTGACCCCAATTCAGTATGACTGGTAGAGTCTGATTCTCTTTATCTTTTTATAAAACAAGTAACCGTTACTTATATTGCCAACGTTGTACCTTAATGCCTATTGAAAGTATGAAGCGTCAGCTACCACCCTTTTACTATTGAAATTTATGTGTATTTTTACCTACCACTTGATTGATACAGGACTATGGCTCAAAGTAAAAATAAAGATGGACATTCATTTTTTGCAGCCAACAACGGCCAACTCAAAACAACAAGGAACAAAAATAGAAGGGACAGGAAAAAAGAACAAAACAGGAAAAGGAAACTCTGCCAAAGTAGACGTGGGTTTCCAAATTGTTGGAGCATCAAAATTGATGAGCTCAAACAGAGAAGCTGTGTAGTTCTCTAATAGCTAAACAAGTATTTTTCATTTTTTATTTTCTTTCAAATAAAAAATGTAACTGCTCTAGTTAGATTTTATAGAACTATATGCACCTTCAAGTTCCACAAGTTTCAAAATCGATGGTTTTTCTTATCATTGAGGGAAAACAAAAGAGAGAGGTTGCTTTTTTGGTATGATAGATCAAGTAGGGGCCAAGATGAAAGGAATAATGGCTAAATATCGGGGAAATACTCAATCGCTTCTCCACTGATAAAAAATGTGCATGTGGGACAAGACCAAGTAATGTAAAGCTCGACAACGTCACAGAAACTGCTTGGTTCGATTACTTAAATCCTCCTCTTTCAGAAGTGAGACTGGGGCAGAGCAGATGACAGTAGCAAACATTTTACTTTATCGAATGAAGTTCTGCTAGAGAGTCAGTTGCTCTTCCGTGCTTCCCTTTTCACTGGATTCCAATTTCCAACACTGGGCAGCACAACAACACCCACCAACATTGGAAATTCTAGATGGCCAACAAGATGGTGTTTGCTCTGTTTCTAGTGATGGTGCCTCAAAGCACATCTTTTGCTGTCTGAACATGCATTCTATCAGTTGAATTGGGTGATAATCCAAGCACAACCTGAGACATTCTGCTGCAAGTATGAAGTGTTTGCCAGTCATGCAGAAATCTGCAGAGAAAAGCTCATTGTTCGAAATTCAGACACACATATCACGCAAAGTTTAAAAAGGTCACTCTAGCCCAAGGAGCATTTCTATCTGGCCCGTTGGGTCCCCTTAACATAGCTTTCCAGCTAAATGAATGCTGTTGTTTAACCCGTTTTTCTCAACCATAGGAAGTTCAAATTTCATCTTCACAATTATGGGATATGAACAAATTCATTTATGCTTCTCTTTGCCACAAAATCATAGTCGGCCATTTTGTCGTGCATTAAATGACTCCTTAAGCTAAAACTTGTAACTCGGTCTTTTTCCCCATGAAGTGCAGTAATATAAACTTTAGAATGAAAAAACATGAGTAAATGAAATGGTGCATATAAGCGGTTTTCAAATAACATACGTCCCTTGAGAAGAGTATCAGTATGTTCATTGCTGATAGACAAGGTTGAAATCCCTATTTCTCATTTTATCCCTCACATTTTCTTTTACACGATCGATTTCTGCTTGGTCAATTTTGCAAAATGTGATTTTCCAATAACAAATTAAGGAACTATTCAGTCGGACTTGGAATGTTTCTAAATTAAACCCAGTCTACATTGCAGTGTAGACAAACTACCCATCCAGCCTCACATGGCTTAATTTCATGCAATGGAGTCATATAAACCAAACCCAAGGTATGTCTGCAATAGACCTGAGCCCGTCAAAGCTTATGTAGGGATTGAGTGCACAAAACTAAGCTCAGCTAGGTTCAAATCAAGTTGAACACTTTTGACCAAAACTGAACCTAGCTTGACCTGAACCGAGTCTGACCTACACCCTGAGTTGAGTCTAGATTTAGATCATGCCCAAGTCCACCTCCTAAACCCCAAGTCTAAGCCCACAAGCTACTAAAGGTATAATTTGCTTTTAGTACCCAAATCCACGTTTCGGATCACAAAATCAGTACCCAAATCTATAATTTGCTTTTATTCAGATATGAATTCTTCCCAGATTTCAGTCCAAGTCTTCCAAATCCAGATCGTAACTTGGAACTATATCTGAATTCAATTTCTAGATCCAAATTATTATGGTGCTGACACATGTAAGACATCTAACGTTTTAGATGGATAGCAGGTCACCCATCTAACCTTTTACAAGGATGACACTTGTCAAAATCTTAACTTCAGATTCTGAGACTTGTTGAGATGTTAGAGACTCCATCTTGTTTGAGACTCTCTAATTCTTTATAAATAGAAAAGCCCTAGGGCTCCCCCCTCTCTTTGTTTTCTATTTTGACTCATTTGTTTAGGTGTAGACATGTTTAAATTAATTGTTTGTAAGCTTTTTTTGTGACATTTCAGAGGCGTTTGATTACCTAGGATCATTGGAATTTCATAATCAAAATTCCATTTTTTGAAGAAATAGGTATTATATGATCAAACACTGAATTTTGGTTCCAGAATTGAAAAGCAATTTAGGGATCAAAATTCTGAAATCAAAATCTGGCCCTAGCGGGTCCAATTTTGATTCTGGAATTCAAATTCCAGACAACTGCCAAGCTTTCGCCCCTCGCACCCATCTTCATGCTTGCACAAAAAAACCCTCTCTCAGTAAACTAGCTCGCTTCTTCTTCATCTAGCAGGAAGTCACCATCGCAACTCTCTATAACTCAATGCCTAATGCCTCGACCACCATGTCCTTTGGTGCCAGAGAAGCAAAAGAATGCCTATGCCTGCATGATGCACATGAGCACTCTGAGGGACTATGAGTTCCACATCTGTGTGTCCTACTCTGCTCCCCCACCCACCTAAAAAACCGATCTTGTGGTCTTCACCTCTAAGGACGTATCTCAGAAATCTCTCCCATGTAAGCAACAACCCTCATCTCCCCTTTATTCTTGTTCTATTATGGTGGAAACGAGATCTTTGTTTTGGTTGGAAATGCAGGGAGAATGAGGATGGCATGAGGATGGTGAGCATGGAAAATGTCGAGAATCCTTACAGAAATCAAGCTAATTTTGACTAGCGATTCATGTTCAAACGAGATCTTAGTTTTGGTTGGAAATGCAGGGAGAATAAGGATGGCATGAGGGTGGTGAGAATGGAAAATGTCGAGAATCCTTACACAAATCAAGCTAATTTTGACTAGTGATTCATGTTCACTCTAAACAAGCTCTACGCTTGGACTTTGGTTGTGTGTGCCAAAGTTGTGACGCTAGATTCTGACAATCTGTTTTTGGACAAAATTGATGAGCTCTTCTAGTGTGAGCAATTCTCCTTTGTGTTCATCAATCCCTATATTTTTCACACTAGCCTCTTTTGTTTTGCAAGTTGGTGATTTTCTCTTGCTTTTTATCAATTTTTGTTGAATGGGTGTTGTCCTTTTTGGAGGTTTTTAAATCAAACATGGTATTTCAGTTTTGGAATCAAGATTCCAGGTTATCAAACAGATAAAAATCGGGATGGATTTGGAGTTGTCATTCCAATTACAGTTTCAGGTGGAACTTTGATTCTAAAATTTAGATTCTAGAGTCAAAATTCTTTATGTATTTTCTAGTTTTAGAGATGTAACTTTTTGAGTTTGTGCAAAATTTACAATTAGAGAAATTCTAAATTTTCTCTAACTTCAAAAAGCTATATCTCTCTAACAAAAAATTGTATTGCCAATCCATAAGCAAGCACTTGCTTCTCTTACATGCCTAGTTTCTTTTCACAAAAATTTCATTAAAGATTGTTTTCTACAACTTTCAAGCTGCAAAAATCAGATTCTAAAATTTGTCTATATTGTAAATTTCATAACTTTTGATTGGAAACACTGATCTGTATTCTTGAAAGCTATAAGTTAAATCTATGTGTGTAGCTCATTCCCACCAAAATTTAGCTAATTCAAAGTTGGTTTGCTAGTTAATTAGATGATTCTCAAAACTGTTTTTCTATAATGTTTCTACATAATTCAATAGAATTGTATTTTTCACAATTTCATGATGTTGTCTCTCTCTCTCTCTCTTTCTCTCTATCTAACCTTTTTTGAAACATTTAACTCATGTTGATCCTCTGTTATTTGGTCATGGAATCATCAAGCAAACTTTGTTTCTAATATATTTTGTCATTTGTATTTCTGCTCTAAGTCTCTAATGTCATAACTTTTTACACTATGCATGTTTTTCTTATTTGTAAAATTCTATTGATTCTCTATTTTGTAGGGAGTCTCAAAACATTTTTCAAATCAATCCAAGTTGATTTGATAGGGTTCGAGTCGGACCAACTGTAGCTCTTCAACCTTTTTCACACTCTATTTTATTCAATTTCAAATTTCTTGCATAGGTTTTTGGTCATGTATTTTTAGATCCTTCAAATATATGACTTGTTCCCATATGTAGAGAGTCTCACTTCCAAATTTTGTGCCAATCTAGCATAGCTAACCTAATTTTTGAATTTGTCAAAGTCAGGAATCTAGTCAAGTTGCCATGTTTTCCATAGCCAAATTTTCATGTTTCAGCTTGTTATCCTAGGTTCAATCCAATTTTATGGTCTAATCTTGATTTCTCTCCTATTTTAAACATAGTTAGGGTTTTATAATATGTCCTTGGTCTAGCCTAAGGTATTTATGCTTGCAAATCTTAATTTACATGTCAGTTTCTATTCTTGTTATTGTGAATGTTATGTTTGATTACATTATAATGCTCATTTGATTTCAAATTTGCACTTGAATTTTACTAAGGAATTTGTGCTAGCTCAACGTGTGATAGAGACAATAGGTCTTCCATGTGTATTCATGACCTATCTTTGCTCATATGTGGGCTCAATTTTCAAATTCACGGATACTATAACTAAATGTGTGTTTTGTTTTGTTATGTTTTATGTGTATTTGATACTTTGTTTTTGCTTTCCAGCTTGCATTCAATTTCAAATCGTTCACTTAGAATCATGTCCTTATGAGAATCAAGTTGGGTTTTCAACTACATGCATGTGACAATAGTCCCGACATACACTTGGCTCGAACTCATGTGAATATGATTTTTGAAATCATAGATTTGGAATTGCAGAGCTTCAAAAATGAACATGCTTTCTAAAATCCCTAAGTTTAGATATAATTGGTATCTAAACAATAAATTTAACGTGCTTAAAACCATATTAGATTTATTTGATGCCTTAATTAAGGCCTGACATTGGGTCCACTATGATGAAGCTAACTCAAATTCATGTTGGAGTTAGACTAGAATCTTGATCCTAACTAGGTTTATTGAGGACAACCCCTTTAATTCAATGCAAGTTTAGCACTATGAACCTAGAACGAATCCAGATCTTGTGTATTAGATTTTACATCTTTCAATTTGAATTGGGATATAATCAAATTTGGATTCAAAAAATTAGATCTTAATTTGGATGTTGTATTTGGAGCATCAGATCTAGGTTCCAAGTAACTTGGATTATAGTTTTGGAACTTACACATGATTGGATTCCAATTTGGATTCCGGACAATGTATCTAAAACTTTGGAACTCAGCTTTTAGAATTTGAATCATAATTCTACACCTTATCGGATTAGATCCTAATTTGAATATTGAATTTTAAATCTTAATGTTATTTAGATCAAGATATCAGATCTTCAAAGTTTGGATTTCATAATTAAATTTTAATCTCAAAATTTGATGACTCCTTATATCCAAACCATCAGAGAAACCTTCATATTTAGGTCACTAACTTGGATCGCCAAGAACAGAAACTTGATTTCAGATTGGGATCTCAATATTTTGGATTTTAGATGATAGATCTGTTTAGCTTCAAATCTCAAAACCATGGAAACCGGATCCCAAGTTTGTGTAGATATAGTTTGCATGCATTCATATTAGATGTATGAATCATTGCATGGATCATGACCCACATCTCCAAGATCCAAATGCACCTTCTTTTAGTTCATGCACTGTAGTTTCTAATGATCGACCTAGATATTTCAAAATCTCATCTTTTCAAATGTAGGTTATGGTTGGAAATACGTGACAATCATAACTTAGAATCTAACACATATAATCTAAGTCTTGACCTAATTACCTCTGGTCAAGGTGTGAGGAATAGTTAGATCTCATACCGACTGGTTGGGTCCTATCTTCATAATTTTTCGCAAGAGATGATGAAGTGAGTACAATATTTTCTACCTTTTTCCATATTGATGGTCAAGTGTAACAGAAAAGGGGCAAGTACATTTTGCAGAAAAGTTACAGAAAAATAGTTCAGACTAAATCACCTAATTGATTGCAAATTTAATTAAGTTTTGGTAGGAAGAAACTAGACACATAGATCTAACTTATGGCTTCTACAAAATACAAATCAGAATTCCCAATCAAAAGTTATGAAGTTAACAATTTTGACAAATTTCAAAGTCCAATTTTCAAAATTTAAAAGTTGCAAAAATAGACATAGAAAACAACCAAATGTAGGACCAAATGAGGTTATAATTTGATAAAATTGGAGAAAACAAATTAGACATGAAGAAAAAAAATTATCTTTTGGCATACAAATTCCAAATCTCACGAACTAAAACTTGCAAATCATTAATTTAAATATGTTTGCACCTAAAAGAGTAATCGAAATAGAACACAATCAGACAGGTGCATACTGGCAACCTTGGAGCTTGAGCTTAAGAGAGTTTATATGGATTGTCCCCCTAAGGGCTTTTTTATTTATAAAGAATTAGTGTCTCCCACATGTGATGGAGTCTCTAAAATTATAACAAGTTTCAAAAATATAAATTAGGATTTTGATAAGTCTCGCTCATATAAAAGGTCATATAACTGACATGGGTCATCACCAGATTAATTTAGATCTAAACATTGGATTCAGATATTGATCTAAATTATGATCTAGATTTGGAAGATTTTTATATTGATATCTAAAGAAGAATTTGGATATGAAAATAGACTATGGATTTGGGTTCTAAATCAAATATTTGAGATCTGTTCACCAAACTAGGGTTAGTGTGGGTCTTGTGGGACCAGACTCAGTGTTTAGGAGGTGGATCTATGCTTGATCTAGTTTTAGACTCAGTTGGACACAAGTTAGACTCGGCTCAAGTCAAATTGGGTACAATTCTTGGTCAAACATGTTTCAGCTAGATTGGAACCTAGTTGAGTTCAGTTGTAAGTAGGCTCAGATCCTACATGAGCATTTTCAGGCTTAAGTCTAGCATAGGAATACACTAAGCTTGTTCATGTAACTCCAAACTTAGGTTTATAAAAAAAAAAAAAGAAATAATGCATGTAAGTACAAAGGAAACTTTTATCCTTAGCACCAAATTGGTTTGTGACATTGGGTAGGCAGTTTGACCACATTGGTTTATAGAATGGATTCAATTTAAGAGGTGTGCCAAGTTTGACAAAGAATTCTACTATTTGCCCTTGAAAAATCACAATTTTCAAAATTGATGAAGTTGAAATTGACAGTATACATGGAAATGTGAAGGGTAAAATGAAAAACAAGGATTTTCAAGCTTGTTTTTAATAAATGAACACATTGATGTGCTCCTTGAGTGACACTGAATTCATCTATGTGCTTGGATTGAAATTTGGCATTCTAGATCTCTTAAGAAATAGTTCAATAGTCACTTGTACAATGTTTGATATGGACACACTAGTGATTGGAAAATTACAATTGTTCTCAAATTGAGATAGAATTGCTCAAATTGAATGTAAGAATAATCTGATTTTGCACTAAAAAGTTATGATCCCAATCAATTCAGGTTGACTCACATGTATCAGGCAGAAATGGCGACCATACATGCAGAAATGGAGAAATGTGATACAATTTCCCAAAAATAGTTGCTCTAAAAATGAAATTTGAGCTTGAAAGCTAGAAATACTGTATTGTACTGACACTAGAGAGAATCTATCATGGTTCTGATAAAGAATATAGGTGTTTTTATGGCAAGCATTGGTGGAAAACTAAGGAAATTGGTCAATTATGGACCATTTCTGACCAAAAGTAAGCTGGTAAACTTGTTCTAGGAATACTAATAATTTGTACAGATGGAAATAAATATAATTGATCTTAAGTGAAATAATTTTCAAGGCTTCCATGACTAGAATTGGAAAACTGGATTAAAATAAGAAAAATCTAGTGATCTGGGAAAATGGTCATTTTCTAGGTGGCAACGACCTAGGGTGATATGAGTCTGGCTTTTGATACCTATAGTATATGATTTAATCTGGTGTAGTTAGTCACCCCTACATTTGAAATTATTTTAAAAAACCAGTTCAAAATCTCATTTATGAGGAGTAAAGTTATGTTTTCGACCTTTGAAAATTTGGGGAGCCTATAGATGCCCCTTTGTTGCTACGCTGGTATAAATAATGTTTAGTGGCAAAGGCAAGACACACCAAAAGAAATAAAATGCCTTAGTGTGAGGAAAAGTTCTTGATTAATAAAAAACTACAAATTAATGTTCTTGAATTCTCTTGTTTTGAGAAACTATATATCAATTGTGAAAGTTTGAGGACAAATACATCTAGTGTTCCTCAAAAATAAAGATGCCCTAGTTAGAAAACTGGAAAACACTATGAATAGTTTCATGTTCAAACCTTGTGTGTCCATGGGAACAAGTTCTGGACATTGTGTGTCCATGAAGGATGAGTTCTAAACATTTTGTATCCATGATGAGAACTTCATATGAAATTCAACATTTTGGACAAAGTTATGTTCCTTTTGAACAAGGTATCACTTTGGTGATCTGTTATAATCCTTTAATATCTTTGGGAGTTAGAGCTTCAACTAATTATAGTTTATGGTTCTCTAAAGCTAGTCTTCTTTATTGTCATTATATGATCTTTCAAAAGGTATGCTCTCCATCTCATAGAGAGCCTTGTAAATGAGCAATCATTAATTAAGTGGTTTCCAAATCATAATGCATTTCATGTTATTTTGAAAAAACTTTAGATCTGAATAGTTCTTGCCTGTTGAGTAGACTTTTTTTATTTCCTTTCTTGTTTCTTTCTTTGCTTTGTCCACTTTGGTTTTTGCTTTTCTTTTATTTTCTTTTTCTTTCCTTTCTTTTTATTTTCTAAGACCGATTTTCACATATAGAAAAAACACCTCACCACCCCATAGGCTCCCATGAAGCCCTACCGCTTTGGTGATCATGTATAGTTGTGTGTTCCGCAATGTCATGTTTGTCAACTTTTTTATTGAACCCATGTAGTGAGATTATAAATCAGTAACTCCCAGACCATTAGGCCTTAGGGTAGTAGGTGTAGAACATCCCACAAATTTACTTGATAAGCGTATAAAGCTTTAGGAGACATAGGTAGATAGAAGTTTACGGGTCATATAAATTTGCAAAATAGACACAAATTAAGCTTTGTGCCTACTTATTATCCTCGAGTATTGATCCAGGAATGACTATACTTGATCGAGCCTGTATCTAAAACTCATTTGGCATTGTCTTTGCTTGATTGGCTCGAACCAATTTATATCATTGTTCTCATACAAATTCCATTGAATTCTTGCAGTCTTTCAGCCACCTAGATCAATGATATTTCTAGACTTCGGCTCTCTCCATGTCATCGTGATTCTCTTTCTTGAATCATGTCATGATGATTTTGAAATTCTTGTTCTTCCTTCAGACAATAGTTAACAATTGCTTCTTTTTTTTTAATCTTAACATCTCACAAACAAATCTCGTTTGGGATACTAACTTCAAAATTAGCATAATGCTTTGCTTTAAATGTCGGGTGTTCTTGTGTGTGCCTGTTAACACACCAAATTTTCTCACCTGAATCCCAGCAGCAATTTTGAATTTACAAAATGTTTTAGGTAAAATCAAAAGTAATATGCTTCAATGCTCATTGAGACCAAACCAATCTAGGAATCAATTGCAATCTTAATTCAAAAATTTAAGCTTTGAAGTGACTTAGAGAACCGAGTCTCAATTCTAATCCTATACCTTACTTAAAACAAGTTTTCAAGATTCAAGCTTCAAAACTTCAATTAGATATAAAATAGCGTCTAGAAATTAGTCTGCACCAAAACCAAGGAGAAAGGTCTAAAATCCAACTTTAACTCACGATCTCAACTAAGTTAAAACATTGACTTAGTCAATTACTTTACAATTGGACTTATTGAATAAAATGTCCATGTCAGTTCTAAATGCAAATTGTAGAAACTCTAATTTTGGGTTATTTGAAATCAATTTATTAGCCAAGAGTATGCAATCATATGACCTAACTCCACAAGTTAGAAGAACTTGAACTACTAAGAAATTGAATTATGCTTAGTGAAAGTTGAATCAATTTAAAAGAGTGTTCGAAGATGATAAAGCACCAAAGCTATATGGTCAAGTTCAATAAACAAATTCAAATTAAGGTTCAGACTATAATTAGATAGAAGTCTATGTTCTACATTGAAAATAACTAAATTAGATTCTAGTCAAAGCCCCGATGGGCTTTGACTGAGCCTAGACTCACCAAGCTTCTACGTGTGGACTATGTGGGTCCGATGATTTTCAAAATTAAAAGCAGTTAATTCTCTTTGTCATGTCATCAATCCTAATCAAAATATGCCAGCCAATAGAAGATTAAAGTCTTCATTTTAATTGGCGGGCTTCAAGATAAAATGAGGTGGTGTCCTCATCATTTCCAATTTTTCACTCACCACATAAGGAAATTAATTGACATTGGCTACTTTTGCCATGTCATTCAATACAGTTAAGCAGGAATTTCCTAAAAGGAAATAAAATTATTCCCAATAGGATGAAAATTGAGCTCCAAAGATGGAGCCAATTAACTCTAAAGACCTGCCCTAGTTGGGTGTGGCTCTCTCTCTCCCCTATTTTGGATCATTTTAATGATTATAATTAAAATCTAAAACCTAACTCATCAATTCATTGTGTTTCCAAAACGAAAAAGTAAAGAAGGTCCATCTTGCAATGGGCTATTGAAGCTTAGAGCTGCCTTAGTTGCCCACAGCTCTCTCTCTCTCTCTCTCTCTCTCTCTCTCTCTCTCTCTCTCTCTCTCTCTCTCTCTCTCTTTTAGTTTAAAAAAAAATGAAATTAATCACATAACTATAACGCATTAACAGTCTTTTTAGTGTCGAGGTGAAAGGATCAGCCCCCTATGGAAGCCATTAATTCCAGGGCTGAAAAAATCAATAAAAGCCCTAAGTAAAGGCTCTAGAAGGGGCTAGCTATTGGACGATCAGCTCCTCTTTCTCAAGCTTTTGAACGATTTCAAATCAGCTATCCTTAAAGCTCAGGCATGCCTTTCCTACAAGTTCACACAGCTCTCTCAAATTCAAGCAGCAACTCTCCCTCTCCCTCTTTTGTACCAGCCAAGTGAAGTATAGGAGGAGGACAGCTGGCAGCTTTCAAGTCCTCCTCCCTTTTGCAAATCTTGCTAAACTTGAACCCAATTTTCGCGTTCTAGCTTAGGATTTTCTAGTTTTAGGAAGCAAGAACCAGCAATATTCCTTCAATTCCAGGAGGAAGAATGTCTCTCCTACCTCCTACATTTGGATTTCTTAAGCTTAGCCCTTTCATTAGGGTCTTCATTTAAGATTTCCAAATAACAAAATCAAATTTCAATGCTATTCTCCTAAGTCACCCAAACAAGTAGATACTCTAAACTAATCTTCATTCCATTCTATTTCTCTATTTTCTATGCATGGATTGATAATCTAGAGCCAATGTGTAGGGGTTTTTTCTTATTCAATTCAAGGCTGGGAATGATGTCCACCAGGTTATCCGCATGAAATGTACATGTTAACTGCTCTACAATGCACGCATCAAATCGATTCTTGATAAAAGGCCTTCCTAAATCTGTTTTTGGCAAAGAAAATGATGATTTATCTTAACTGGCCCACTTATGGAGCTCAAAATCAGATTTGACATACTGGATCATGTAGAGAGTGCTAGTGGGATAGACCTAGAATAGGATGAAAGATACATGGCTGGACTATGTGATGCTCTTCTATTTTGTCTTTCAATTTCTTTCTGCATTTTTGTTATGATGGATGTAATAAAAAATACTTTATTGATGACCGGTTGGAACATGGTACTAACAGGAGTTCTTTCTCTCACATTTTTAGGATGCGATCACGAATTGTGTGTCAAATGTGCCCTTTATCTCTGCTCCACCAACACCGTGGCATCTGATGCAGTTAGTCCCCTTGGTTCAATTCCTTGTTTCCTCTGCCGCAGTGGAATTGTCTTTTTTTTATCAAGCTACCCTTTTCTGCTACCAGGGACTTCTAGTTGAGCTCATCTTTGTTTTTTGTACACCATGCATGCTTCAACTCATGGCTGTGCACCACAATCTGCCAATATTTTTATATCTGAGTTTCAAAAAATCAAGTAGCATTTGTTTCGTCGTATATGTTTTGTACAGTATGCAGCCATTCCAATCTGTCACCATCCCATCTTGTGCATGTGATGACCCGAAGCCATAGAAGAGAAAATCAACACAGTGTGCACTTTGGTTTTTCATTTTCTATGTGACTTGTAAGCGGTGTATGAGTAAGGGCTGTGTAGAGCTTTGTCTCTTTATGTAATTTTGTGTACTCTGTGGTATGATCAGATACATTTTGTTATCAAGTTTTAATCATAAAATTTTAGTCCTAATTATTCTTTTTCTATTTCATTTGAGCTATTATATTATATTATATTATATTATATTATATTATATTATATTATATTATATTATATTATATTATATTATATTATATTATATTATATTATATTATATTATATTATATTATATTATATTATATTATATTATATTATATTATATTATATTATATTATATTATATTATATTATATTATATTATATTATATTATATTGCAACGGTAGTGGTTGTTCCCAATGCGAGCATTGGCAATGCCCAATAACCGTTGCTAATAGAAAAAGGGCCTTAGCCAATAACATTATTGGCAACGGTTGTCTCCCTAGCAGCACCTCAATGCCAATGTTGCAAATGGCAATGTCTGACCTTATCTATCCGCTAGGGTGTAGGTCATTGCCAGTGATGCTATTGGCAACGGCTATAGGTTTCATTAGCTAAGGTAGCAGTGGTTTCCAATAGTAACTTTTGTTCATGTCATTCTTCTGTGTCAAATCCTTCGCTATTGGGGTTTCCCATTATATGCACCAATAAAGAAATTAATTAGGGCATTGTAGGTGTTAAACACCAATCTCACTACGTACAAATTGTCAAACAACCAAGCCACCAGTGCTGCAGCAAGGCTGTCAAATTCTAAATCTGGTTTCACTCTAGCTACAATATGTCAACTAAATGCTTTTGGTGCTAGCACGCCATCCGGCTGAGCAGTAAATAAACATGGGAATATTTTCACATTACCAAACACAAAAAGGATCATTCACTAACAATGCCAGCATGTCAATCACCATGCGAAAGGTTTTATATGTCTTCATGAGTTCTAATCTGAAATAGAAAGTCTCCATGCTCAGGGCACCTAGTTTGTCTCAGTCCCTGCTTCATCCTTGTTATGGCAGTTTGATAGGTTCAGATTCATAAGACAGCAGCTCCACCATGGCATGTGTGATAAGCAGCTGCAATTTTTGTTTTCATTACCTCTGTGCATACTACAGCAAAGCAAATAAAAACAAAAAATAAAAGAAATGAAACACTGTACTGGGGATTCTAACAACAAAATTTGGATGTTCCTTAAGGATTCTAAGTTACTCCTTGAAGTTCTCCAAAAATTACTCCTTGATGTTAAATTTCTTAGTAAGAACTTTTATGGTGACATAAGTAATATTAGAAAGAGATTCACAAGGTAATGACTATAAAAGTAGGATACAAGTATTTTCCATGTACAATCAAGAAAATTGTTGGCAGCTATCATATTTTATAGAACGCGCTTGCATGTAAATATAGGTTAGCAATAGTGGCTTGAAATATTAGAATGACTACTGAAGAAATTGTTAACTGACAACTATCTTGTTGTATTTAGGTGGGTTTGTGTGCCAACAGTTAAGAAATCTTAGGACTGATATGGGTCATGAATCATATGTACATCATATTGGCATGCACATACAGTGATGAATCACGAAAACTTCAGTTTAACACTAAGACAAGAGACATCAATGTAATAAAAGAGATGACGATTCCCTAAAGCTAAAGCAAAAGACGCCCATCTAATGGAAAAAATGATGATTCGCTATACCAAAAGTTGTCTTATCCAGTACCACATTACACAGTGAAAACAAAAACATAAAGAAACTGAACTATGTCAATGGAGTCCCTACCTTATAAACATGAAAAGGTCAACAATATTTGTGGATTGAAGACACCCGGATCCCCTGTGGCCTATGGGTGGACTTGCATTATGATCTGAGATTTTTAACAAGGTAAGCAATTGATGTTAAGAGAGCACGTTCCAACCTGATCGAAAGGATGAGGAAGCAGCACTGTAGAATACGACATTTTTGGTGTTCAGACAAATGGAAAAAATGATATAGCAACTAGATTATCAAAAGCTCGAAAAGCAGCAACAGGGTGTAGCCGAATGCATATCAAAGATGCACCACCTCAACAATGCAGATTAACCATGAGAGAGAGATAGACAGAGTACCTCACTATAAGAAAACAGCCATTCATCGATGTGGTGGCATCAATGATGGTTGAACACCACTGACGGCAACCGTTTGTGGCTGGCAAAGGAGACCACCCTGGTTTTCCCTTGATGCTGTTGTCATTCATTGCTGATCACAGGCCTGAAGAAGAATGGTGGGAAAGCAAGCTCCAATGGTAATACCCACCATTGCAGGTGCAGAAAAGGGGACTGGCAACTTTTTATGGTGTATGACGATTCGATTTTGTGTCAATAATATCAAATCCTTATTTTCAATGGTTGAGGCATGCATCGATGGTGGAGAAAAAATTTGCGGGCGAGATTATGCACAATGAAAAAGCTAACTATCATATCCTGCACATACATGTTACTGAAGCAAGGGCATCTATAACTGATACACTCCAATCAATAACATTACCAGTAGCGACATGACATGATGCATCATTGGAAGTAGGTGCGACAATGTATATGACAATCTCTGCTTGTAATTGTGATTGTTTTCAAGAGCATGGCTGCTTGTAGCAATGACATGACTTCATGGGTCACTAAAAGGAGCTGCGACGATGTCCAAGAGCATCACTTATTGCTATAGTGATGATGTACAAGAGCATCGCTAATTGCAATTGTGACAATGTACAGTAGCATCATTGACTGCATCTATGACAACGTACAAGAATGTCAATACCTACAGCAGCGATGATGCAATAATGACGATGTACAAAAGCATCACTGCTTTAGTAGGGTTGCCACTTCGGCAACGCCACATCAATGTTTGCTTTTGCGTCATAGATCAATATTTGCAATGCAAAAAATAAGCATCATTAAATTATAAATCTCTTGTATGCCTGAATCAAATTGCGATGAAGAAACCCTTGATCAAGCAGTGGGTGAGCAATGGCTTTTGACAATGTTGCTCGAGCAAGCCCCAAACATAACTAGTAGAAGCAGATGGAGAAGGTGGAAGCTGACAGAAATTTGGGGGCATAAATAGATGGAGATGGGGGAAGGCGATGAAGATTTGGGGACAAAGAGTGAATAGAAAAGGGAAATGGAAATAAAAAGGATCACGTCGACAAAAATAAGGGCAACCTTTTGTTAATGATAAGGCTCAAACTAGACATGAGGAAAATTAGGAAGAGATTGAAGCTGCCAAAATCATCATCGTGCAAGCTGGCAGAGATAACGTTCCAGCCAAAATAGTTACTCAAATCAGCCAGAGTTCCTTTCCTAAAATCTCTCAAAATGATGTTATTCCCAATACTGAAATCAAGGAGATTGATATGATAAACATGGCATGTAAATCTCCTTATACAACATCCGTATTATTTAAAGAATGGAGATAGTGTGTCTCTCATACTTTTGAGAGCTGCCATGGGCGTAGGTACAGAGTACCAAACCAATTAAATAGTGATCAATCAAGTGTCTCCCTTTTGTTTTTATGGTATTAGAGCATTTCTTGAAGCAATCGTGAAACAAAGGAAGAACAAAAGAAGTTCCATCTCACGACAACAACTTCTATTGTACCACTCAAAAATTGATTCTTGGAGCTGTCGAGAAGGACTTTAAATGGCTCCTGAGTATTTGCAGATTTGTCCAGAGCCTTTACAGAATTTTTTGAAGCACCAAGGAAGAGCGCTCATATTTTTTTAGCATAGCCAGTTCAAAACAGGAAGAACAAGGCAACGTACTTGTCGTCCTTTCATTCCATTGTCTGGTGTTATCCCCACAGGCAATCTCTTAGTTTGATATTTTAGAAGAAGGACCGCCTCTCTGTTGCAAATTCAATGCCTCCAAATTCGACCTGATTGGTGACTCGAGCAGGCCGATATCATGAGATTTTCAATCGCCTCTCCTACTGCAACTTCTCTCTTTTGCAGAAACTGCGTACTGACTTGCGATTCCTGCTGCAATGTCTTTCTCAGCACTGACTATTGGTGTGCGATTTTATTCAAACAGTAGAATATGGAAGTCTCCAAAGAAGCTAAGTACCCTTACCTCTATAATCTGAATGTCACAAATTTTATTTCATTGAAGTTAACTCAATCGAACTTCCTATTATGAAAGACTCAGCTCCTTGGCCTTATTGAAAGTCAGAAAATGTGTGGTTTTATTAATGGGAATCATCCCAAGCCTGCTCAATTTATAACTAAGAATAATGAGTTTATTATGAATGTTGATTTTCTTGAATGAAAGAATTCAGACTGTCTATTGAGGGGATGGATCACCGGAACTCTCTTTGAAGAGGTTCTTGGTTTAATTGTTGGTTTGGAAACTTCAAAAGAAGTCTGGGAAACCCTTATTACTGCCTTTGCTCATGAATCTAGAGAGCATGAATTCTTGTTGACCCAACGATTACAGCTTCATTGGAAAAAGGGTTTATCCATTTTTCAGTATCTAAGAGAGTTTATGGCTATTTGTGAGAAGTTGGCTGCCATAGGTAAGCCCATTTCTGATCAATACAAGGTGTTCTAGTTATTAAATGGCTTAGGCAGTCGTTATGAAATGTTCGTCACCTCCATGCTCACACGGCCTCCTACCATGCAATACACAGAAGTTGTTGCTCTATTGCAGGCACATGAAACCACGCAAGCACTTCATGTTGAAGAGGCTGAAATAAATCATCATTCAGCCTTTTTTGTACACCAAAATTAGCAGCCATGCACATACAATAAAAACAATAGGCGTCATTTCAATTCAACAGGAAGAGGTTTCCCTCAAGCTAGCAATAATATGAGCAGGAATTCTCAAAACAAAGGTGATCCAAAGAAGGAAAAACAGTCTACAAGTCCCTACAAGGGAATGACATGTCAAATTTGCAACAAAACAAATCATGTGGCATTGAATTGCTGGCATAGGTTTAATGAAGCTTTCCAAGCTGAAGATGTTCCAATGGCTCTTGCTACCCTAAAATTTTTTGATGGACAAGATCAGACCTGGTTTGTAGACATCGTCGCATCCAACCATATCACGAATAATACAGGTAATCTCTATTCCATACAAAAATATTATGGAAATGAAAAAGTGATGGTTGGAAGCATTGAAAAACTTCCTATTACTCATACTGGAACGGCCAAAGTCTCTACTAGTCATCAAATGCTTACTTTAAAGAATGTCTTGGTCATCCCAGAAATAAAAAAGAATCATCTTTTGGTTAGTCAATTAACGTTTGATTATGTCATACTCTGTTTTGTTTGATGCTAACAGCTTTGTCATAAAAGAATCATGTGAGCAACAAAATGGTGGCAACGGGAACTAAAGTTGACGATCTCTATGGACTCCAATGTGAAGGACAACTAGCTCACTTTTCAAGCCGATTCAAGTCTGCAGATAGAAATGTGTGACATGAGAGACTTGGGCATACACATTCTCAAAATAAGATTAATGTTTCCTCTAAAAATGTTATCATGCATGTTTGTGAGAGTTGTCAATTAGGAAAAATGAGTTCGGATGCAAGTTTTTTTCCTTTTAATGGTGAATGCACTAAGACCAAGTTTGAACCAAAAAGTTTACCAAGTATTTTTCTTGGCGGAGCAACACCAGGGATATCAGTGTCTATACCCACCAACTCAAAGAATCTTCATCTCAAGACATGTTGTATTTGATGAGAAAAAATTTTCGTACAAACAGCCAAGAAAACTATTTCTTCCCATGGACTTGACTCAAGAGGTAACTGTTTGCATTCCCAAAATTTTTGATTTTTGGAGTGCTTCAAAAAAATGAGTTTTGTTTTGAAAATGAGAGAAAAGGGGACTCACCCATCGATACAAGGATCAACCGTTCCCAGTGCCTTTACTTGGGTAATCAATCCAATGGTTACTTTTATTATTGAGCATTTCATTTTGGTTTAAACATCCATTTCTTCTATAAGTGGTATGGTGTTTGAGAAAATGTTGAAAACTTGATATTTCAAGTTTTTGAGAAAGTTTTGAAGAATCATTTGAGAGTGTAAAACATTTTGATTTGGAAAATCTTAGATTGAGAAATCTTTACAAATATTATTTGAAAACATTCGAAGATTATCTTGTGGAAATCACTTTGGTGTTCTCTTAAGACTTTAAGTAGGTTTGAGGTTTTGTTCTAATTTCGTTACTACCTAATCAGAGATCTATCTTATCTTGCTTAAGTTCTTTTAGAGATGTACTTGTGGTCAGTTGTGATGTTAAGTGAATGTAGATGCATGAATACATTGATCCTACATGATTCATTTCTACCACAACATTCATCTAAAGGCATTCATACCATCACATACATCTAAGATTTTTATAATAAATATTTTTGCTGAAAAGGGAATGGGGTTGTAGACCCTCAAGCATAACTCCAATATTGGGTCATTACTTAGAGTTTTGGTCTTCATGAAGTCGGTAAATAAAAGAGATCTTGAAAGAAAAATGTTCAAAAGAATGGAAAAGATGAAAGACTTGATCACAAGAGAAATATAGAGAAAGAGAGAGAGAAAGAGATCTTGAAAATCACAAAATCAAAGATTTAAAAGAAAGATAGATACATATTCATATACATATAAACATATATATGTATATATGTATATATATATATATATATATATATGATACGTATATGAAAGCTTGTGAAAATGTGGTTTAAATCAAACAGAGAAGATAAGATCATTTTAGAAAGAGAGAAAGAGAGATTTAAAAATGAAAAACACATATATATATTTGTATATACATATAAGAGAGTTTGTAAAAGCATGTTAAATCATAAAGAGAGAAAGACAAATAACACAAATAAAGATATTCATGTGTACGTATACGTATATAACATATATATACGCATGTATTTATGAGTATTGACATGCGATTTCAATTTTGATGTAGGTCTGAGGGAACTTGGGCTCATGCAAGAGCCTAAGCTAAGTCTCCAAGGCTACATTAGAGAAGATATTTGCTTTTGAAAATCTTTTGGAAATGATGCTTCTAAATATGAACATAAAATCATATTGTTTGCTTCAATAAAATACATTTTTTCCACCATTAGGTATGAAAAAAAAATCAAGTACTCATGAAATAGGGAATGATGAAGCACTCATTAGGGTTCTAATTAGGTGATTAAGAAATAAACTAAGCGTGAAAATGACATGAAGATGCACTTTAACATGTACAAATTCGTGAAGGGCTTTCTCAGGTTGGACAAGTGCTAACCTCAAAAATCAACACAAGAATAAAGAAATCCCAACCCCAAGCATGAATGACGAATGAAGCAATATAACAAGCGTATTTTGAAAATAAATGAAGAAATGGAATTTATTCCGCCTTGCTCATACTCCCGATGCACTCAAGATATAGCTCTTAATTCCGGATAAGAAATCATGTGAGCTTTCTTGCACGGCCATGGGGATGTGGGAAGAGGAAAAGAGAAAATGAAAATGGAGTATTACATACCTCGGATATGAATGAGCCTCCTCCTTTAAATGATTCAAGGATCACCTCGGATGAAGCTCCAAAATGATGAGATAATCCCTTTAAGAGGTCTTCTTGTGCTCCCTTGAGGAGTTTGAACTTGGAGATGCTTGCTTCCAAGGTTTGAGAAGAAGAAAAAGTGAAGACAAGAGCAATGAAAAGAAAGGCAAATCTTCAAGTGAAGAAGCAATAGAAATCTCCCAAGGGTTAGCTCATGCTCAAGAGGGAGGATTGTGGGGGTATTTATAGGGAGTTTGGAGCCAAAATTTAAAATTTGAATTTTTTTCTAATTTGACAAGATTTTCATGTGAATTTCAAATCTTTTTGGAGCCAAAGTTTAAAATTTGAAATTCCAAATTTGAATTCAGGAGGGAAGAGTTTTGGAACCAAAATTCAAAATTTGAATTTGGATTTGGAATTTGAGTTTGGAATTCTTGATTTTGATTTAAACTTGGATTTTGGATCTAATTCGGATGTGATAATTGGATTTTGGATTTGAATCTCGCGTCTAAGGTTCGGTTTTGAATTTGAATTTTGTGTTTGGGTTTGGACAACAGTTTAAAAATTCATTTTGGATCGAATAGTCGCAAATTTGTTTTGGGTCTAAAATTTAAATCTAAATAATAAAATAATCATCTTTTTCGAAAAATTTGAGGTGATAGCAGAGGCCCCTCTTTGCTACTAAGTTAGTGTTTACGTGCCTAGTGGCAAAGATAAGCACCCCAAATTTTGAGTGATGAAAATTTTGGCTAAAAAGATTAAAATGTTGGAACTGCATTTCAGGTTTTAACTCTTACCTGAATGGGTTGTTTGAGCTTACGTTGCAGGTTTAACTCCTTGCATGTGCGGTTTTGCCGATATCGAATTCAGGTTTAACGCCCTGAATGAGTTGCCTTGACTTGCATCGTAAGTTTAACCCCTGACCTGTATGGGTTGCTTTGGCTTACATTACAGGTTTAACCCCTTACCTGTGTGGGTTGTTTTGGCTTGCATTCCACGTTTAAACCCTTGTCTGCGCGGGTTGCCCTTATGCCTATAATTTTAGCTTTTACCCCTTCCTTGAATGGGTTGCTCGATAACAAGTGGCAATGCCAGGAAAGAACCTTCATCACCTCGAATACCTTTGTTGAAGCAAGGAATGAAACCCTATTGCTTCTTCATTTGCTTGTGACAAGAAACTTCCTATCACCTCGAGTGCTTTTGGTGAAATTTTTGTTTTCACCAGAGGCTAGATTTTGAAGTTGTTTAGTAAGATTCCTCAAACTAGCACTTATTAAGGAAACTGATATATTTTCCGCTAACATGAAAATGAGGGTACAAGGTAATATGAGCTTTGGTATGGAAGAATTTTTGTTTGTTTTTAATGACAAACAATTGGGTCAAAGCTTAAAGGAAAGAAAATGAGAATATGATCGGTAGATGATAATTCTCATAGCGAGATATCAAGTTGATAATATAGGAAAACAAAACATCTTAATTTTGAAAGGATTAAATCTCAAGCAGAGTATAAATACATGAGGCTTGATTCGAGAAGATATAGACTCAATAGGGGTGGATGAATAAATTAAAAATAAGAGTCCGACGATTGAAAATAGAATATGTCGGAGCAAAACAAAGATATTGGAATAAAAGTTGTCCTAATACAATCATGAAAGTTGTAAAATGGGTAGAATGACACACCATAGATATTGAAGCTAGAAAATTAAATATAAATGAGAAAAAAAAGAAAAAAAAAAGTAATGCATGACCTCAGTCAAGCACGTGTTGATCACAAACTGATATTGAGGCAAAGAAAATAATGAAAATTGCCTCAATAAAATGACTGCATGGACAAATTATATAAAAAAAATTGATATATGACGGTGAAAGGTAATAGCATGTGTATGAGCTTAGATATAAAAAATTTTTTGATTTGTCTTTAATGACAAGCAATTGGGGCCAAAACTTGTAGGAAAGAAATTTATTGTAGAAATATGATCGGTAAGTAATGATTTTCATATCGAGATATCAAGTTAATAATATAAGAAAACAAAGAAAATTATGAGTAATTTATCACTTGTGAAGAATCTTAACTTTAAAGGGATTAGACCTCCACTAGAGTATAATAAATACATGATGTTTGATTCATATAGATCCAATAGTTAAAATCACATGTCCGATGATTGAAAATGGAGTATACTTGAGTAAAGCAAAGATTGGTATTCAATTTGGAATAAATGATAACCCAATAAAATCATGAAAGTAATAAAATAGGGAGAAAGATATAATATGGGTGTTGAGACAAAAAAAAACTATGCATGACTTGAGTCAAGCAAAGTTGGAAATTGAGCCAACAGGTGGCTAACATGTTCAAGAATATGAGGTCCGACAAATGAATGAGGGATTGACAAGGAGCAATCGATGCCCCAAATTATGGAAGTAGTAAAATATGAAGAAAGACACCCTATGGGTATTGAGGATAGAAAATTATGAGGAAAATGAATGCACGATCTAAGTCAAGCAAAGTTGGTTTTTGAGAAAATAGTATTGCTATCATATTTAAAATATGAGGTTCGACCAATGAATAAATGAGAGATTGACAAAATATGATAAAATGTAGATCTTGAAGTAATTCTGGAAAACGGATTTGCTGAATGAAAGTATTTGAAAAATTAATGTCATTTAGATAGTAGGGTTAAAGCATGAGCTTATGACATGGTCATGTTAAAGATTATATATAGATGATCAAAGTAGACATTGATTTAAATGAGAAAGATGGTGTGTAAAAATATTAAATTGACCAAAGATTATATGAAGACACACATGCATTCATCATATAATGATAAACACTTTCCTGAATGAGTTGCCTTGACTTCCAACATTTTTGAAAGTCACCTTTATCATGAATATATTTAGAAAAGGAGCATAGGACCCTAGTTGAGTTTGGTTTGATCAATTATGATTATTCATATAAGATATGCCGATATACCTTAGCCAAGAGGCTTAGTACGAGCATAGACTCCTTCTTAGGTAACTAAAGGTAGGGTTTATCAACATCTGCTTGGACACTCGTCGATATACCATAAGTTACCACTCATGGTACTAACGAGGGGGTTTTCCTGCCCAAGGATTGGTCCAATTGTAATGCTTAGTCTTGTGCTACCGCCTAAGACCAAGCCCGACAACATGATGACTGGGACAAATAGAAATTGAAAGTTTTTGAAATATGAGCAAGCATGCAAAATCGGTTATCTCTAATTCAATGTTGCCTAAGATGGTGATTAAATAAGTAAAAGAGCAAACATTGTTTTCAATCAAGCCTTAAATTGAGGAGGGTTGTACTTAATCCTAGATCTAAGTGAACATGATTGATCTTCCTCAATTAGTCTTATATGGAAGAAAGCAAATGCAATCACTAAGAAATGTAATAAAAAATGCCGATGGGGTCATGACCAAAGAAGGGAACATGTTTTATCATCATCAATACATAAGATGTTCAAGTTAGTGGAAATGCATTAATTATAATCACTGCAAAACTATGATGGGTCCCATCATGGTCGCCATCTGTTTGCATCCCCAAAATTTTTTATTTGCGGGGTGCTCCAAAAAAATGAGTTTTGTTTTGAAAATGAGAGAAAAGGGGACTCGCCCATCGGTACGAGGATCAACCAATCTTAGAGCCTTTACCAGGGGTAATCAATCCAAGGGTTACGTTTATTATTGATGCATTTCATTTTGGTTTAAACATCTCTTTATTCTATATGTGGTGTGGTGATTGAGGAAATGTTGAAGACTTGATATTTCAAGATTTTGAGAAAGTTTTGAAGAATCATTTGAGAGTGTAAAACATTTTGATTTGGAAAATCTTAGATTGAGAAATCTTTACATTTATTATTTGAAAACATTTGAAGATCATTTTTTGGACATCACTTTGGCGTTCTTGTAAGACTTTAAGTAGGTTTGAGGTTTTGCTCTAATTCGGTTACTACCTAATTAGAGCTTTATCTCATATTGCTTAAATTCTTTTAGAGATGTGTTTGTGGTTATTTGTGATGTTAAGTGAATGTAGATGCATGAATGCATTCATCCTACATGATTCATTCCTACTACAACATTCATCTAAAGGCATTCCTACCATCACATACAGCTAAGACTTTTGTAATGAATATTTTTGATGAAAAGTGAAAAGTTTTTTAAAAGGGAATGAGGTTGTAGACCCTCAAACATGATTTCAATATTGGGTCATTACTTTGGAGCTTTGATCTTGGTGAAGTCGATAAATAAAAAAGATCTTGAGCGAAAAATGTTCAAAAGAATGGAAAGGAGATACATATTCATATACATATATATATATATATATATATATATATATATATATATATATACACACACACACACACATGTATATGAAAGCTTGTGAAAATGAGGTTTAAATCAAATAGAGAAGAAAATATCTCTTTAGAAAGAGAGAGAAAGAGATTTAAAAATACAATACACGTATATATATTCGTATATATATGTATACGAGAGTTCGTAAAAATATGTTATATCATAAAGAAAGAAAGACAAATAAAGATATTCATGTGCACGTATATGTATATAACATGTATATATGCATATGTCTTTATGAGTATTAAAATCAAGAAATGAATTGAAAATATCCGACTTCAATTTTGATGTAGGCCGGAGGGGAACTTGGGCTCATGCAAGAGCCTAGGCTAAGTCTCCAAGCCCGTATTAGAGAATGTATTTGCTTTTGAAATTTTTTTGGAAAACATGCTTCCAAATATGAACATCAAATCATATTGTCTGCTTCAACAAAATACATTTCTTCCACCATTGGTTATGGAAGAAAATCAAATATTCATGAAATAGGAAATGACGAAGCACTCATTGGGGTTCCTAATCAGGTGATTAAGAAATAAACTAAGCATGAAAGTGACATGAATATGCACTTTAACATGTACAAATTTATGAAGGCCTTTCCTAGCTTGGACAAGTCCGAACCTCAAAAATCAACATAAGAATGAAGAAATCTCAACCCCAAGCACTCATTCCCATCGTACGTTTGCTCATCAAATAAGGAAAATTAGAACATCATTCATGAGTATCATTTCAAGCATAAATGATGAATGGAGCAATATAAAAAGCATATTTTTGGAAATAAATGAAGAAATGAAATTCATTCTGCCTTGCTCATACTCTCGGTGCACTCAAGATATAGCTCTTCATTCCAGATAAGAAATCATTTGAGCTTTCTTGCATGGTCATGGTGATGTGGCAAGAGAAAAAGAGGAAATGAAAATGGAGGATTACATACCTCGGATATGAATGAGCCTCTTCCTTTAAATGATTCAAGGATCATCTCAGATGAAACTCCAAAATGATGAGATAATCCCTCTAAGAGGTCTTCTTGTGCTCCCTTGAGGAGTTTGAACTTGGAGATGTTTGCTCTCAAGGTTGAAGAAGGAGGAAAAGAGAAGAAAAGAGAAATGAAAACAAAGGCAAATCTTCAAATGAAAAAGCATTATAAATCTCTCAAGGGTTAGCCCATGCTCAAGAAGGAGGATTGTGGGGGTATTTATAGGGAGTTTTGGAGCCAAAACTCAAAATTTGAATTTTTTTGAATTAACAAGATTTTCATGCGAATTTCAAATCTTTTTGGAGCCAAAGTTCAAAATTTGAATTCAAGAGGAAAGAGTTTTGGAGCCAAAATTCAAAATTTCAATTCCGCTTTGGAATTTGAGTTTGGAATTCTTGATTTGGATCTAAACTTGGATTTTGGATCTAATTCGAATCTAATTATTGGATTTTGGATTTGAATCTCGCATCTATGGTTGGGTTTTGAATTTGAATTTTGTGTTTGAGTTTGGAGAACAGTTTAAAAATTCATTTTGGATCGAGTTGTCGCAAATTTGTTTTGGGTCTAAAATTTAAATCTAAATAATAAAATCATAGTCTTTTTTGAAAAATTTGGGGTGATAACTGTGACAAGTTTTAATGAGCATGCAGGTGACCAAAACAACGATCCAAGAAGGCTCACAACGGATGACAACACTTCCAATTCTATTCAGTCGAATGCTACTAATGAGGGAATCACCATGGGCACTATCCTAGATACACAAAATAACACTGTCACGAGCGCTCAAAACAGAAAAAATATGTCAAACAGTAATGACTCCAACAGTGATAGTACTGGACATATGAATGCAGCAACAACAAGTGACACTATCTCCCATGGGCTAGATGGCATTCCTACTGGTGAACAAGGAGAAGGAAATATGTCACACAATGATCGTGCTGAAAATACACCGGAGGTCATCACCAACAATAGAGCAACCAAATCTCATTCCATGGTGACTCATTCTAAGGATGGAATTGTGAAACCTAATCCCAAATATTTCATTGCTTGTTCTATTCCTCAAGAGCCTCGCTCCATCAAAGAGGCCCTCAAAAACCCTAACTGGAAGAGAGCCAAGTAAGATGAAATACAAGCCCTTCATGATAATAGTACATGGGATTTGGTTCCATATTCCAAGGACATGCTTGTTATAGGCATCATTATTTCCTTGGCATAGAGGCTCACTTCAAAGATCAATATTTGATCCTCAATCTAAGAAAATATGCCTACCAGTTGCTTGATAAGGCTCACCTATTGAATGTCAAAGATATGCCCACACCCATGGACACGAATTTTTGCCCATCATCAGATCAAGCTACAGTAGAAATTGATGTCACCATGTATAGAAACTTGGTAAGGGGTTTACAATATCTCACAATGACAAGGCCAGATATATAATGTGAATTACGTAAGCCAATTTATGCAAAATCCCACTTCATCTCATCTTTCTTTAGTTAAAAAAATATTGAGATATGTTCAAGGAACTCTTGATTATGGAATTAGACTCATGAGGAACTCAACCATTGAATTGTCAGCCTACTCAAATGTGGATTGGGCAGGATATCCTCTCACTAGACGTTCCACCACAAGATTTTACACTTTTCTTGTGGTTAATCCTATTTCTTGTAGTGCCAAAAAGCAAAATTATGTCGCTTGCTCAAGTATGGAAGCCAAATATAGATCTATGGCATCTGCCACTGCCGAACTCATCTGGCTCACCTACATACTACGGGATATTAGAGCTTATCTTTCTCAACCTCCAACATTATATTGTGACAACATCTCTGCCCTTTAGGTTTCCATCAAACTAGCACTACATTCACGGATGAAGCATGTTGATATTGATTGCCATTTTGTTTGGGAGAAAGTTGCTATTATCTCCCTCATCACCAAATATATCCCCTCTACTAAGCAAGTTGCTGATATCTTTACGAAACCGCTGCCTCGACTTCAACTTGAAGATTTACACAACAAACTTGGTGTATGGATTGCATCTCCCACCAGTTTGAGGGGCAATGTTAATGATAAGGCTCAAACAAGACGTGAGGAAAATCAGGAAGAAATTGAAGTTGCCAAAATCGTCATCGTGCAGACTGGCAGCAATAACGTTCCAGCCAAAACAGTTACTCAAATCAGCCAAAATTCGTTTCCTAAAATCCCTCCGGATGATGTAATTTCAATACTGAAATCAAGGATATTGATATGATAAACATGGCATGTAAATCTCCTTGTACAAAATATGTATTACTGAAAGGATGGAGATAGTGTTTTTCTCATACTTTTGAGAGCTTCCAAGGACATAGGTACAGAGTACCAAACCACGTTAAACTGTATTCTCTCGAGTGTCTCTCTTTTGTTTTTACCTTTTACTGACGCGAGAAGAATAAACATCAATAAAACTTCCTCATTACCATCATCAGGGCAGCACGTTAGTAAACAGCTATATCAACAGCACAAAAATGTCAATAGTAATCAGATACACTGATGGCCATGTACACTTGTTAGTAAACATCACTTACCTAAACCTTACTAATGTCCCCAACATATGTTAGTACATCTAAATCTACCCGTACAAGGGAAGGCACACCATTTCTAACATGTGTTGTTTACATCAGCAATGATCTGACGAACGTGTCACATCAGTAATGATTTAACAAATGTTGACGGGTTGGTGGGACGTTAGTAATAATTAGACATTTAACACTAATATGTGTAGTCGAATGTTAGTAATAATCAGCAAACACTAATGGGTTTGGTGAAATGTCATGCGATAATCAAGTTAATAATAACAACTCTCTTCCAACTTTTATGGCAGTTTACCTTCTGCCTATTAGTAAAAGTTGGATTTTTTGTAGTGATTTAGTTGACAAAAGGTATGGGCTGAATGAAGGCCCAAATATCATCATGTCCATGGTTTGTTTTGTTCTACATCGGTTTCTAGAAAAAAATGTTTAAAAGTTAAGGCATTGGAGTCGAAGGGAAGAGCACCAGTAGGGAGGCCTTGGCTATTAGGTGGCTGTCATTAATTCAAACCTTTCACCGTAGATTTTTATGCTGTATGTAAATTAACAGGCGGTCTTTCTGACAAAAATTAAGACATCACAAGAAGCTGACAATAGATAGATCGCTTGACTACGGCGGTGATTTTTGGGCCTGGTCTATTTGAGTTGGCCTTCACCTTTATATATATATATATATATAAAGGCCAACTCAAATAGATATATAAAGGTGAAGGCCAACTCAAATAGACCAGGCCCAAAAATCACCGTCGTAGTCAAGCGATCTATCTATTGTCAGCTTCTTGTGATGCCCTATACAGGGGCGGAGCCAAGAATTTTCGCAACGGCGGGTCAAATGGAGACTGGGTTTTGTGGGTTGGATTTGGGTAGGGCCAAACTGAACTTATATTCAAAAAATACATTGACACAATTTTTTTTTTCAATTTTTACACTAGATTTTTTTTTTAAATTTGGTTGGGTGGGGCCATGGCCTAGGCACCCCCCCCCCTCCCTCTGCCCCTGGCCCTATATATATATATATATATATATATATATATATATATATATATTTGAAGGCCAACTCAAATAGACCAGGCCCAAAAATCACCACCTTAGTCAAGCGATCTATCTATTGTCAGCTTCTTGTGATGCCCTAATTTTTGTTAACACTAGTTGTTCATCATAACTTACCTCGTCCATTGTGCCAACCCCCTAGGAGGATTAAGTTTAGCTTAGATTATATGTTCAATCTATATTGGCACAACGGACGAGATAAGTTCTGATAAGCAATTAGTCTTTGTTTCAAATTCCTCGATTGTTAATTCTATGATCTGCAAAATGAGGTCATCAATGTGCAAGTTGAAGCACAACGGGAGCGGCACTCCAATACACTAAAAAAAAGGTCTTGTGCGCTAGGGGGACGATGGGTTGGGTGGAGATAGGTGGTGAATCTTCCCCTCTCACTAGGAATGTAGCTAAACATAATATGATGATATAAATATGTTCAATAGTGATGAAGAATAAAAAACCAATCCTTTATTTTTTGTATTCTTGACCAAGAAAGATAAATTCATGGGCTTAAAATTGAAACAAGGTATACCTTTTGTGGGCTCTGAGTGGTGTTATCAATTCAAGTAATTCAGTCTGGAGGCCGATTTAAAGCAATGTTTTAAAGCCTGATGATTCAATTTTTGACTCGTTCGTTCTTGACTCATGACGTGGCATGTCAACTCGGTGACTCAACCTGGATTTTGTTAACTATTGTTTTAAAATAAAAACAATCTATAACTTGTCATTTAAACATAAAAAGTTTGTAAAATGGCTTGAATACATGTATAATTCATACCAACAAGTAATAACTAAGTTATATTATCTGTTTTGATAACAAGAAAATTTGCATTTTTCAAAGAAAACTGTGTGGCAAGAATCAACATATCAATGAAAAACGACTCAATAAAAATCAAACACTAATCTTCACACATTCAACGTTTAGAACTATCTAATGGTTAACAAATTTGACATTCAAAAGTAAAAAGTCCACTGTCCTAAAGCTTGAAATAAATACACCCTACAAGAAGCTAAACTTAGGCCCTGTTTGGTAGGAGGGAAAGGGAGGGAAAGGAATGGAGGGAAAGGAAAGGAAAGGGAAGGGAAGAGAAAGGGGAGGAAAGGGAGGGAAACGAATGGAAAGGAAAGGGAAGATAAAGGGGAGGGGTATTGTGGACAGTTACTATTTTTGCAGTTACTCCCTTTCCTTTCCCTCTCAATCCGTTCGATTTGGGAGGGATTGGGAGGGAAAGAAATTACACTACACAATCCCTCCCCTCCCTTTCCTTTCCTTTCCTTTCCCTCCCCTCCTTGCCAAACAGGTTTTGCCACATTCCCTCCCTTTCCCTCCTTTCTAATTAGCTTACCAAACAAGGGAGGGATTGAGCAATCCCTTCCTTTTCCCTCCCTTTCCCTCCTACCAAACAGGGCCTTAATTAGTTTTACCTTTTCATTTGTAATATATAAATTCAATAAATGAACACTAGTTTTAAATTCTTATATTTCAGTAAGTAAGAAGATTCATCTCAAAAAGTAATAGGCAATTAATAAACAAATGACCTTGTTAATTACAAAATAGAAAATTTATCACTAGACTACACTAAGTCAAACAAATTTTGACCAAGTCAAACCAAATTTTGGCTGAGTCATGATCAAATCAATCCGAGTTATGGCCAAGTCATGCCTTGACAAAACCGAGTCCTGATTCATTAGAGGGCCAAGTCGAACTGAGTCAACCTTCACTCCAGGATTTTAAACACTGATTTAATGTGCCATGAATTAGTTTCTAAATATTTTTATAACGCATTTGAAGATTTTTATTTTTAATAAAATTTTATGTATTTTTCACGTTATTTCAGAAATATTTTGTACGTATATTTTGTCGATTCACAAAGTACTGATTCAGCTTAATCAGTGATTTGGCCGTCAATCACCCTCGTTAAGACTCGAATCACATCAATTCTGATAACACTAGTTCGAATTTGATTCTGAATATAATTAGATGACTTTTATAAAATGAAACACATTTTACTAATGTAGGCCCAATATTTTGGTGGCACAAACGCGGTTAACTTCAATTTAATTTTTTGTTTCATTACTTCTTTTATCTGCAATTGAACCGATTCAGAGTACTAGATTCAAATCTAAGCTTCACCATCCAAAGGTTCAGCAAACTTTCCTAAACTTTTAATAGAATTGTACTTCACATGTTCACATCTAATTGTATACAATTAACCGAAAACAATATCAACGAAATTTTGCAAGTTTTTGAATGGATTCGGGTTTAGTTAGCTATCCAATCCAAACTCCTTCACATCTTTCCCTTTCAATAGCAACTCAACTCCTTGCTGCTCGCCCTAGCCGCCCTGCTTTTGAGGGTTTCTTGGGGGTTTTTCAACCCTCCACTCCTCCCTCTTCCCTTCAAAAAAGCCTTCTTCCAACGCATTCTAAGAATAAGTCTCTCTCTCTCTCTCTCTCTCTCTCTGCCTCTGCCGTAGTCTGGTCTTTGTGCAAGCTTTGGGAGCATGGAAGCTTCTGAGCATGCGAAGCTGTTCATTGGTGGGATCTCATGGGAGACCAACGAAGAAACCCTAACGGAGCACTTCAAGAGGTATGGGGACGTGGCGGAGTCTGTCATCATGAGGGATAGGAATACGGGGAGCACGAGGGGCTTTGGCTTCGTTCTCTTCTCTGACCCCTCTGCTGCTGACAAGGCCCTCCAAGACAAACATGTTATCGCCGGTAGAACTGTAAGTATTTCAAATTGCTCCCTTTGAGTAGTTATGCTATCATGCTTCTTCTTCTTCTTCTTGTTCTTCTTCTTGACTCCAGTAATAATTGGACTCTTATTTTCTTTTCCACGTTTTGTTTCGATAAGTTTAGCTAAATCTTCAGCACTTGTGCTTTTTTGTAATTCGAAGAAAAGCTAAAGTTATATTCATTCCTGTTTCTTGGGCACTTAATATAGGTAGAAGTGAAAAAAGCAGTCCCTAGAGGGGAACATCAAAAACAACAACAAAAGAACGGCATCAACAGAACAAATAATGATAGCACCAACGGCAGCAATGAAAATAACAATAGCAGCTCTAGTAGTGGTCAGTTTAGGACAAAGAAGATTTTTGTTGGTGGTTTATCTTCCAATTTAACAGAGGAAGAGTTCAAAGGGTACTTTGAGAAGTTTGGTAAGATCACAGATGTGGTTGTCATGTATGATAGTGCGACACATAGGCCCAGGGGCTTTGGTTTCATAACTTTTGACTCTGAAGACGCGGTCGATAATGTGATGCAGAAGAGTTTTCACGAATTGAATGACAAACTAGTAGAGGTCAAGAGGGCAGTTCCTAAAGATGGTAATTTAGGGCACCTTGGAAATAATGGTCCTAGAATGACAGGTGGTGGAGGTGGTTATATGTACAGTAATAACAATGGTGCTGGTATTTATTCACCATATGGTCCAAGATATGGATTTTTCTCTGGTTACTCGTCACTGCCCCCGATTGCAAACTATGGAAATGGGAGGCTTGGAGCATACCCATCGCCAGTTGGCGGTGCTTTGGGTGGTACTGGTGGTTATGGTAGTGGCTACCCAATTGGAAGCTATGGAGGGATTCCCCCACAGGCTGCTGGTTATGGGGCTGGTTTTGCTAATGGCCCTACGATCGGTCCACCTAGAAGCCCTTGGAATGGCCCTGGCATGGTTTCCCCAAGGCAAAGCCCTGCTCCTTATGGGAGTCCTGTTTATCCTTATGCAAGCAGTATGACACCTGGCTATATGAATGGCAGCAGGTTTGCAAATGCTAATGCTGGATTTCGTGACTTGCGTGGGGGTTCTGCAAATTCTAATGGGAAGTGGCATCATTCTAGCAAAGATCCAAAACCATCAGGCGGAAGCAGTGGAATCATGGTCTCTGCAGTTCGTGCTGAAGGTGGGAAGTCGGATGACAGTTCTTCTGGTTGCTCAGGAAATTGTGGATCTGCAGGAAGGCAGAACCAGGGGGGATCAGATTCACGATTTAGGCCTTACCCTGATCGTGTGGGATAGTCTCTTACTGTTTTATTTCAGATATTCTATATTTGTGTCTCATGTGCTTTCAAGATTGGTAAAATCCTTATATAATCATCAGCTCAGTTTCTCTATGTGATCTTTCATTTATTTAAATTTTGATAGTTGCAATATGTGCTTTTTGTTTATCTTCTAGTATAGAAAAGCATATCTTTTGCCATTATGTTTTTTTGGACCATAGATTCATCTATAATGTTGTAGTAAGTTTGGGTTTTTATGGATTTCTTCTTAGTAATAAATATTTTGTGAAGTTTTGCTTTGACCAATCTGGGCAGAAATTCTGGAATTCATTTCATATGATTCTTCGGAGAAGCTGGTTTTTTTTTTTTTTCAGTAGGATTCTTTTCTTAGTAAATTTGATTCTTAACATAACAGAAATTGCATGTCCTTTTTTTTTTCAGTTCCTATTACATAAAAGCTTTTTTGTAAAACTTTTATCTTGAGCTGATTAGTTTTTTATTAGATCAAATTCTGAAGTTGGTTTTATCAATTGGAGATAGTATTTTCTTTCTGTGCTGGATCACTTCAAATGAAAATAATTGAACCTTGACTTTCTGAAGAAGCACATAATAGACCAGGAAATTGTAGAAGTAGGCTGATTGCATTTACGTACATTTCAATTATTTTATGTAACTTTTTTATTGACTTGAAGGGGCACAGTAAATGTTAGACCTTCAGATGAATTGAAGTTCCTTATGTGCCTTTCTTTTCTGCTTCATTTTTTTTTTTGGGATCCCCACTATATTCCTATTAATGGCATGTCAAACTAGGTTTTGAAATATCTGACAAGGAAAACTTGGAAAAATTGGCACTTAGTTTCCACTGTTTCGCTTTCTAGGCAGTATTAGAGCGTTACAGGATCCAGAGCAGTCATGTTTGTTTTCTCCTAGTTTAAGGCATATCTATGTGCTTTGCTTTATCAGCTTAAACATTTGCTTGTGGAAATCGGAGTTGCTGTTCTCTGTGAGTGAATAATTTTTAAAATTCATTGTTATATGCTAGCTTTCTCCAAGTCGAATCATCCTGCACTATTTTGAGCTGGTCATTAGGATGCCCACAGTCAATCTTCAATGCATTCTTTTACATAACATGTTTGAGAACTTTTTCCTTCGGTACTAAATCATATTTATTATCTAGTTTATCTGCCGCGTACCACTTTTTCTGTTGCTGAATTTCTTGTTTAAAGTTTGATATGCTGATCCATCAAGCTTCCAAAGATGAGGTGATCAAGCAATTTCGAGCAGCAAGAGTGACTACTTGTCATGCTTGGATTTTATATTTAAGTGGCAGTGGTGATGCACAACTCATGGTGATGAAATGCATCATGTTTCTGTAACTTTTCGAATCATATTTCATACCATCTTTAACTCTTGGAATCATATTTCCTACCATCTTTAACTGTTCAAATCATATTTCCTACCATCTTTGCTTGTTTGCATTTCACCCTGTCGTTTGATTGTTATTCTCCCATTCCATTGGCTTATGGGCATAGATAACAAATAACATGGATGGCACGGCTAGGTCTGTAAGCTTGTCTTGCTGCCCACTTCGTGTTTCTGATATTGTGACGTGTATGACCAGCCTTCTTTATGATATAAACTTGGTCACATGTTTAACAAATATAACTGGAGACATATGGCTTTTCAGTAGTGGGGCTGTAGTATATCTTTCTCATGTCTCTGGTTAATATCTCTTTCTCATGTCCGTGACTTCACATCATAGTCATGATCTCTTGATCTCATATGGATTCTACGATGAAGATGCTCACACATGCATGTGTTGTCCTGTACACTATGAAGCTATGGTCCCAAGCAGTTTTTTTAATAAGACCAAGCTACTTTATTGCAAATGACACCTTTAATTACTTTGTGTAGTTAATGGAATTCTCACCCAAGTTCCGACTATGCTTCCTGTGAACTTTCAGTACTTATTTCTTGCATGTGACGGCATTACATTTTTCTGCCTATTGCAAGTTGTTGAAAATCACTTGTTCGTGAGGAAATTCCATAGGGAGTCAACTGGATGACCTGACACTGATGCTAAGTTTTTCTTGTCATAAGAACCTTCTGATCCTTCACATAATCGTTGTTTGGCATTTACAATGAGAAGATTGGGCTTGTGAACCATGCTGCCCTGGGTTCAGGCTAACATGCCCTTGGCTTCTGCCGAGGTTGGTCACTCTTGTATCTTGTCTTTCTTTATTTATGCAGAGAACCTAGTCTAATGGATGCCCAATATTTCGGTTTGTGTTCCTGATTCTGGAGTTACCTCTGGTACATTGGCGAAAGGTTCCATTGCATGTAACTTTTACAGTGCTTGTATACACCATTCACCTTTCGTGATTCTTCAGTGAGATGTGGCTGTGCAACCGTACCTCTTTATCTGACCCTGGAGGTTTATGTAGAGTGCTGTCGTGAGCTGCAGTCATCAACAGATGATCCCTTTTTATTGCTCATTTCCTTTCCTTTATGAATTGATGTGATATTTCACTTTAAAGTGAGAAGGGAATGCATAGGTCGTCAATGTTCTCTTTTTGCCAGTGATAGTTAATGAAAAGCTTTTGAAGTCATTGAACGTTTACGGTCTCACGATTTCCCCAGATTGAGGGTTGACAAAGCATGCTGTTCAAACCGTTATTGATGCTTCACTGCACGGAAAGGAGGGACAGCAGATGGCATTCATCTGGCATGTGGGCGGCCGTTAATGAAAATTTTGAACTCTAGTATGCTTTTTAAGCTTAGAGCTTTAGATTGAGTTGTTGAACATGGTCTTCTTTGGCTAAGCCATATACCTGTTGAGCTTCTAGCATGCCACCGTCAACATGCCTTTTCAGATAGTCTTTTCGAAATTCTTCTCGCAATATGTTGATGAGCGTCCTCTTCACATCAGTTTTTGTGTCATTTTGACGAAATATGGAGCCTCATTGCCCAACTTATTCGACGTGTTAATTTGCTTAACGCGTATTTCATATTGCTTACCATCGCCTCAATGGTACGCGCGGGGAGTCGGAGCTGCTTAGCCTCCAGCTCCATATTTACCTCAATCTCTTTTAACCGTTGATTCCCAATCAATGAAATGATCTGAAAGATCTATCCATTTTTTTTTTAGCTAGGAAGACGTGATTGGGATTGGGCGGATGGTGGTTACTTTGATTGCCAAAAGCAAACCACCCCACTAGGAGTGTGCAATGTACATCGGCTTCCATGTGCGAACGGTGGCATACAAATGGTACCATTTGTAGTTTAATAGAATGTCACTTAGAGGAATTGAACTGCGGACATATGTAAGTGTATCATTTTCATGCAGATATGAACAAAATGACATTAAAGTGCTGTGCAAACATGATTTAGATTCAAAGATAACATGTCAAATGCTACAAAATACGACGAAGATGACATTAAAATGCTGTGCAAACATGATTTAGATTTAAATATTTACGTGACAAAAGTAGCATACGTTGATACAACTTTTTATTATGAAATGCCAATATACAAATTGTTGGGGCTTAGATGTATGAAAATGCACAAGGTCCTTCTCCCTTTGCTCTAGCTTAGCCGAGCAGTTACCTCTGTTTAGGACGATTCCTCTGCCAACTTGACTAGGAAACAAAGTCAAATTCTGCAGGTTTGGTGAACAACGATGGCCTACTTATTTTGAGGCTTAACGCCGTTGGCGTAATGGATCGGGCCAATTATTCCAAGCATTGAAGATTTTATTTTCATGGGCATCATTTTCTTTCCCAAGGTGGGTCTACCTCTTGGAAGAGGAAGATTTCTATACTTTCAACTTTCGAAAAGTTCAAGATGTTGGCAGAAGATTTATATGCAGGAAATCAAATTCCTCATGCAAATCATGAACATACAAGGTTAGTGGAGGCATACTGAACTCTTATGTAGGAATGAGAAACAAAAAAGCTGTGGTTTCTTCTCTCAGTGGGGAAAGAAAGCAAGACTACCATATAGCATTGAAGATTACACCTTACTTACAACCACCTGGGAGTCCAATTTTTAAATTTATCCATCTTAAATCAAATACGAACCATGTTCGGTTTCTATACGTGCATGAGACCGATACCAAGAGAGGATGAAATGGCCGATGATATTATTTAAGTGAGAAGATTTCTTAGATCAAATTGAGGAAGGAAGCCCACTGTACACGAAAGCAAAAATAATCTCCGTTTCCAATAAATATATACTAGAAACGTTACGAACCATGATATTTCAAATGCTTATCATCTGCACTAGGACTGTTTGTTGAGCACTAAGTGAGGTCTGCCCATCATTTTCCAAAACATTGTCAGTTTTGCTACTTTTAGTGACATGACTGTATGCGCCCAAGAACTCTAGAACAGTTCAGAAACTTTGATGGAGGAAAACGCAAAACTAAATGCCAAACTGAAGAGAAATATGGCCAGCGATGAAGGACTCCTAGCAAATGCCACTCTAAAGAGCATATGGGGCTTTGGGATTGATTTCATGGCATTGAAATTTGAATCTCTATAACATCAGAAAACCATAGCCTAATGTGTTAATTACATTTATCCTAGGAAAAGCGAAAAAAGAACAATAATATGCACAATCTACACGGCTAAATAAAACTAGCCGATTACCCTAGACTTCATGAACACCTTTAACGATTTATTTGCTGTCATGGCATGAAAAACATATTAAAAACAGCCTAGGTCATAACCCAAGTGATGTCATATAGAAAAATCAATAAAAAAAGCATATGTCTAAATAATAAATCTTCTGTACCGATTCCTAAACTAAAGAAGAAAGAGAAGAATAATACCATAAACAACTTATTCCGATGGTGTCGTCCAATTTCAAGAAGAGATAAATTCGAATTGTATGACTTGATATTTGACACTTAAATGTAAGAACTACCTTTCAAGCATAGTGAGTTAAAAGTGATATTTTTTTTATTTAAAGATATAAAATCCTTGTACTATTTAGAACAGAATCCAAGATAATGATAGTTTGCTTATGATGAAGTCATGACAAAGATTGGATTGTTTTCGATCAGTTAGACTACTGTATACATGTCTGGAAAAGTGGGAGCCTGGTTTAGATATTGTCGTTTCAAGTTGATGAGATTATATTGAAAGGTAATGACAATAAAATGATATGCTTGATCATTGATATAGTTCCGCAACCAAACTGCTGGAGGGATAGCTGCCAAATTGTGCTTGAAGAAAGCTATATACAATACAAAAATCGGGCCTAATGCAGGCCATCCAAAATGTGGTGGTGAGGAAAGTAGGAGAAGAGGAATGTGATGGTGAGGAAGTGCCTTCACTGCGGATGTAGAAGACACCGCAATGGATCATTGATATAGCTTTTAGCATTTAGATAAAAGAAATTTCGGATGATAAATGCAACTTGCAATGTATTAATGAATATGTTACAATGGACAAACCTGAATGATGAAAAACCTTGTAACCGTTCATGATTTATATGAATATTTGAGTTACATTGAAAACCTGAAATCGGAAAGCGACGTAGTTGATTTAGCAAATTTGTAGTCTCATCGCCATGTGGGAGATATTGGGTGATGGCCATGAGCCATTTCATATAATAGATGAGAAGGCCTGCTTGTCCATTACATGGGTGGATAAATAAATTAATATGAAAATAAGAATAGATTAATTTCCCTAGCCATGAAGTTAGTAGACTGGAGAGTAAAAGGAAACGAAGGGTTGCAAGTGAAGATGTGTACCAAAAGGAGTGCATGAAAAGGTATGTGCCGAGAATTGCATATCAATGGGCACATTTATTTAAGCGCAGCACCTCTATGAATTATAAAGAAACCATGGAGAGTAAGCATATAATAAGGTTTTGGGCCCCTTTAAGCAAATCCATAAAAATCCTTGAGGAACTATTTGGTAATAGTAACAGTGCGTTATGTTCCATGCATTTACCCAAAAAAGTAGGGCATATTCATGGAACACTTCTTAAAATGTCCAATGAATCAAACCAATTTTTAAGTTAGATGCATAAGACAATAACATAATGTTACTAATCATTTGACAACAATGACAGTATGTTCCATGTATCTAGTCCAAATATTGGGATAGATTCATGGAACATAATGTTACATTATCTTATGAACTTGCTCTAATATTTCGGGCATGTTCTATGTATCTAGTCCAAACATTGGGATAGATTCATGGAACATAATGTTACATTATCTTATGTACTTGCTCTAATATTTCGGGCAGATACTTGAAACAGTAACATAGTGTTACTGTTGCAAGGACAATTGTTGAATATTTAATGAATCTATCCAGATATTTGACCGGTTCATGGAATACTGGTTTTAGCGTCCTACGAACCTGCCTTTATATTTGACGCAGATTCATTGGATTCCCACCAAACGAATTCTAGAATCAGCATTTGGTTTTCTAGTTAGTTTATTTATATCTCTTATGTTTTGTTGTGCACGCTTTTACTCTTGCATGTTAATGCACTCGTTGAAATCCTGGTAAGGGCCAAGGTTCCAACAACTTTCTGCATCACGTGGAAAAGAATTTTTTGACGATCGATTGCTATTTCAGAGTTTGTTGTCTTGGGAGCTGCTGCAAGCGAAAGGTGGCATTCGCTTTTTGGTCACCATCTACTTTAACAGCTACGTCAACCAGCATTATATTAAATTGCAGGCCAGCTTGTGTTGTCAGATTTCATCGAGTTAGGTCTGTTTTACATGTGCCCACTGATTTTTCAAAGAGTTTTAGTTCAGCTGCAACGAGTCTTAGGTTGGACATCGCGACAGGCTTCAGAATATCACGAGCGGCCACTTCTTTTCTCGTTTAGATTACTTTCGTGCTTAGTTTAGTGTTACCTTTAATTGTCGCTTCAGTCTAGTTTACTATGAGAATCCGAGTTTCGTGTGGCCTGTCTCATTAATGTCTTTTTTTTTTTAAATTTTAGTTAATTTAATGTTCAAAATAATGTTTTAGGAGGTTAGATGGACTGTATTGAACTTGCCGGAAACCACCACTAATGTTTTCGATAATTAGCTCAACTTCTAATTTGATAATTTTTGTTTCTCTATTCTAGCTAGGATTTTGTATAATAAGATTTCTTCTTGGTGATAGCATTTTTGGTTTCTAGAGGGACTAAAAAAAAAAGATATTTTAATGACTTAAGAAAAACGTCAGTAAAAATAAGCAAAATGTCAGTTAACTTTTACTGAAGTTTTCTTATGAACATCAGTAAAAGTAGTGTCGCTGATACATTACCTTTTCGCCAGGCTGTAGAAAGAAGTTCATTCGAGTGGGAGAAAAAACTTGCGCAATATCGCCCTGTTACAATACGTGGGGTTTGAAGAAAGGACAGAGATTTCTGTTCTTTTAGAACACGAAAACATATTCTTCTTTATGTCTTTTTGTCCAACTTTTGGCAAGCATCAAATGTTTCCGAAAACACTGTCCTCTTAGAACGTGGTGTTTTAATTACCAAATGACCTCTTAAGAGTACAAGGCTTGCTTTCAGAAAAGTGATTTCCATAACATTAGAAAAGTGATTTCCATAACATTGATCGAATAGTTTCCTACTAATTATGAAAAGCATAACTAGGGGTGCCACAACCTGTCCACTTAGCAACCCCACCAGTTAGTAATAAATATTTGATTTTGTTCTCACGGCTAGAAAATGTATATTTGTGCACTGCTCAGTGAACGAGGAAAGGAGACCTATTTATCTACTAACTGCATGATATGTGTTGCTACATGCATCAAAGTTCTACATGCTAGCTAAATATGTCGTAATGATGACATAACCGAAGGTGTGCCCTCCCACGAAAGAATGACATGCACTAACATATCTTTCAGATATATACAGTGGGCAGGTCAAAGTGCACACCATAGTTCAGTTTTTTTTTTTTTCAAGTAATCTTTAATTAAGAGAAACCACCTTTGGCTTAAAACCATTCCATTCTTTCTGCAGGCACTGCTCTCTCTCTCTCCGCTCTTTGTCGGTGTCACCGGCAGCCACTTCTTACTATCTCTCTCTTCCAACCATTTTGCTGGCTAAGAGGAAAAAGAAAGATGCTGGGCACAGACTAATGTCAGAACTTGTTTTCTCCTCCTCCTCCTCCTCCTTCTTCCTTACTTCCTTGTTTTCGGCCTTTAACCAGATGCACGACAAAGCTTGGAGTCAGAAAAGAAAATCGTGGAAATGGCCGCCATCCCATTGCTTGCAAACAGGCCACCCTGCTTACCAGGCTGTGGCCGTTCCACCAACTTCTATGAGGTGAGAGGGCAGGTTCACCCCTATGATAGAGGCCGCTCAACTATCACTCTATATGTCATACACCAGCTCCTTACCCATGTTGTCTACCTCTCTTATGACTCATTTTTTCTCTTCTTTGGATCACCTCGTTTTTCGACGTCCATTCCTTTCCCATTGATCGCTTTGCTGTTCTTGATGGTTGTTGTTGATTTTGCGTAGATGGTTTTTTTGACACCATTGTTCTTTAGTAGCAGTTGTCCCCATAATTTGTTTGATGAAGACCATGATTAAGAATGATTTAGGTTGCATTTGATAGCCTCAGATCTTAGACCCGAGACTGCATAAAAAGGTGTGGTTTGAGAGATCTTTAGTTTAAAAAACAGAGGTTCTCAATAGCATGTAGTATAAATCCATTCTACATGTTAAAATCTATGTATTTAAGATCAGATGGGGGATGGCCTGATTTTAAATCTATGGATTTGAGAGAGAGAGAGAAATATGGAGTGTAAGTTTGTCTTCTCTTGGAATCATGCCCTTCTACATTCTTACAAATTATTTTCTCTCTCATTTGCTGAAGAGCTGGAATATGTATAGTATCACAACATGTCCTCCCAAACAAAAACAGCTTGTCATTTAGACACTTGTTCCTGGAACATGCTTTCTTGGAGCACAAGTTCTAGGTACCAAATGTTATTTATGAAGACAAGGGTTGGGTTCGGGTTTCAACTTTTAGCTGGATGGTAGATCTCTCCATTCAGCCGAAAATCGTTTTGTGAATCGAATTAGAAAGTTCTGGGTATTTAGTACCATGTTCTTGGAATGTGGAAGCTTTGTTCCACATTCCATATACCCCATTTTATTTGATGGGATGAAACTATAGTTCTGGATACTTTTAATTTCATGTTTGTTTGTGCATGGAACTAAAGTACCACCTGAATTTAAATAAGTGCAATCATAAAATGGTTCATAACATCACCTGTCTACTTAAAACATTTGATCAAATAAAAAAAACATATACATATAAATCCACAAATTTATGATTTTGCATAACCACATCAATTCTTAGAACAATGTAAAGGTAGATTTGCTTAACCAAAATTCATTTTGAAATAGTTTTTCTTCAAAATACTAAAAAGTTCAGACCAACCATATAGAAGTATGCTAATACATCCGTCATAAAGCTAAAAGGAAATACATTCATCATTAAGCAAAAAGGAACAACATAGAGTTTTTCAAGCAAATAGCCAACATACAAAAGCTACAAATAAGAAGATAGACACAATTTGACACCATGTCTAGCCCATCTTTTTTTGGTAGTTTTTATATCATTACAACCAATCTTCATCTCCTACTCCTTTGTCAAGTATTCAAATAGATGCAACTCTACTACTTCTATATTGATAAATGACTTAAAAACTGCACCATTGTACCGATAGACCAATGGTACACAACACTCCCAACTATCAAATATGCATCATTTCCCACCTCAAATACAACATAGTACTTGTGGATTCATCTTCAATTCCTTGCAGTTGAAAAACAATGTACACCAAACTTAGTATTTAATCAACATTATATACTTACACAGATATGAAACACTAACTTGCTAATTTGAAAGCCTATAAACATTTGTGCAGTTATAGCTGAGTGCAATAAATTGTTGCTTTCCTGTTGAGAAGTTTGTTTTGTAACTTCAAATTCATTCACAAATGTTGCATTATTACTTTTTTCATTATAATTTGCATCATTGTCAAGAAACTGTTCTACATCTCCATTCTCATCAATGATAAAATTATACAATATACAAGTAGCCAACACAATCATCACTTGTTTACAAAGTGAATATGATACTTGTGATTTCAGTATATGAAAACTTCCTTTCGGTCAATGGGATGACTGTGCCACATGTATTTTTCGATGGAGAAAGTGAGTTAAATAGTTGTCCTGATCTCACGGCCAAAGCTTTGGAATTTTGTGAAGACAAATATCACTCCAATTATATCAAGAACTACAGATACGATGGTAGAAGCATGAACAACAAAGGTACCCTCGACATGAACATGATCATTGAAAACACCAATCATTGCATTGTATTCTATGTGGTGGATGTACCACCATCATATAACTTACTTCTAGGATGACCTTGGATCCATTAAGTACAAAGAATCCCATCCACCCTTCATCAACGCCTCAAATAGAATTTTAGCCCATCAGTCATCACTATACGTGCTGAGGATCCAGTCGAAAGGTTGGTGCAATACTCCCTAGGCCAATTGATTCGGTGGATGTACCCATTATAACAAAGAATGACAGACCTTTGGAAGAATGGATGCAAAACATGGAGATAGGTGAATCATCCGGGAGCGCTTATACTGTTTCAAGTAGTCATCTGAGTTATCAAAAACACCCATTGTATGTTCATTTTATGAAAAACCCTAAGGAATTATAGTTGCTTTTGAAAGGTGGCTACCGTCCATTCACTGGCCTCGGAAAAAACAAGGATGGCATCTAACAGCCGATTAGTGTCCCTTTTCAGATGAACACCAGAGGATTGGGATATCATGAAGAAATTTGAAAGTCTTATAGGCAGATAGTATTCACCTTTGTTTAAAATCCTCCCATAAATTTTGTAATCTTAAACTTCTTTTTGTTTGGTCACATAAGAGACCCCCTTCTATGAACTAAGAACCTTTCCTTTTTTTTATATGCAATGCAAGTAATCTTTTGATGTCAACTTTAATTTCATCCAATTCTTTTCTTTATCCTCTTCTTTACAGGATGTCAGAACTCAACATGTCTCAATTTCTTCTTTTTCCTCGAAAGTCCTCCCAAAAAAGCGTTTATCAAACAAGCAGTCGGTGAAATGGAATCTATGACAATACCTGAGTCAGAATTACTAGAATTCACTCAGATTTAGAAACAGGAACATCCATCGTCCTTGGTTAATGATCCAATTGAAGAGATTAATATTAGAACCAACAAAAATCCTAAAATCCTTCAAATTGGTACCAGTTTGTCAAGATACGAGAAGAAAACATTGGTGAAATTTCTTATAAGTAACCAAGAAACTTTTGTTTGGAATGCGAGGCTTAAACCCCAAGTTGGTTGAATATCGTTTGCCCTTAAATCCTAGTTGCAAGCCAGTTAAGCAAAAGTTGCCCATGCTTTATCTTCGACTAGAAGAGCTTGTAAACGAGGGATTAGAGGACCTACTAAAGGAAAAATTCATTCGTGCTATCGATTACCCTGAATGGTTGGCTAACATCATGATGATTTCCAAGAAAAATGACAAAGTCAGGTTATGCATCGAAGCCACGCCGAAAGATGATTATCCACTTCCAAACATTGATTTATTGTTTGACAGTATCGCAAACCCTGCCATGTTCTCTTTTATGGATGGACATTCGGGATATAACCAAATCAAATTAGCAATCGAGGATCAACTTAAGACTGCTTTTACTACACCCTGAGGCACTTTCTGTTACACGGTGATGTTGTTTGGGTTAAAGAACGCTGGAGCAACTTATCAAAGAGCCATGGTTGTCATCTTCCATGGCCAGATGTACAAAATCATGGATGCATATATCGATTACATATTGACCAAATCCAAGACATAAGAAGATCACATTGAAATCCTCTCCCAAGTATTTGAGAGACTTTTATAGTACAAGCTTCATTTGAATCCTAAAAAATGTGTGTTTGGGGTTGAGTCAAGTAAACTTTTGGCGCCTTGAAGAGGACGAAAAAGTTATCAAAGAGTCACATCGAGGGGACTGTGAGGGCATGTTGGTTACCAGACCCTAACCAAGCAGATAATTCGAGCAGGATTTATTATTGGTCTACTATGCAAAAAGATTGTTACCAGTTCATCAAAAGATTCAAAGAATGTCAACTGCATGTTCCAATGGTCCATGCATCAGCCTCTCACTTGCATTATGTAACATCTCCTTGTTCATTTTCAATGTGAGCATTTGACGTAGTCAGACCAATATCCCTTGCAGCTTCTAATGGCCATAAATATTTTATCGCTGAAACAAACTATTTTACCAAGTGGGTAGAAGTCGTCACGCTTAGAACAGTGGAAGGATGTCATGTAGTGTCCTTCATTCACAAAAATCTTCATTGCAGATTTGGAGTTCTTCATGATATAGTATCTGACAATGGGACTCATTTCAAAAATGAAAAAATGATGCAATTGTGCTGCAAGTACTGTATCATGCATCATTTTTCAGCTCGTTATTACCCCCCAAGGCAATGGGCAAGCAGAGGCTACCAACAAGATCCTGATCCGCATCTTGGAGAGGATCATAGAAACCAGAAGAGATTGGCATGAAAAGATGCATAACGCTCTGTGGGCATATCGCCCCACTATAAGAACTACGACAAATGTGACTCTAGCAGAGCTAGTCAATGGAACAGAAGTGGTTCTACCATTACATGTACTGAAACCCGCTTTGAAGTTCGCTTCTCTCATAGAACTTTCTCTAAATCAATATCAATAGAAAGGGCTCATGCAACTCAATTTGCTAGATGAAAAGAGGATAAAAGCAGCCAAACATGCTGAAGCTTATCGCCAAATGGTCGCTAGACAGTTTGCCAAGTCAGTTATTAAGTGACAGTTCAAAGTGAATGTTTTAGTCTTACGATCTGTGGTGTACCTCAGAGGACGGCCACGAGGTAAGTGAGCACCGAACTGGGAAGGCCCATATGTTATGAAGGAAGCCTTGCCCTGTAATTCATATCGATTGATTGGTGTTGATGGGGTGGAACTTGCCGATACCGTTAATGCTCTTCACCTCAAGAAATTCTACACTTAATTCTCTTGTATTCACTTTCCAATCAATGATAAATATTTATGTTTTCACATCCAATCTACCACTAAAACTGAATTCTTCCCAGTCTTAAAACATGACAATTACATTGGGGCATTTTTTTTAATTATCGATCAAAATTTGAGAGCAAACCCATGTAGGTAAAAGGTTAAACCTGCAATGTGGGAGCAACCTACATAGGTAAGGAGTTAAACCTATAATGCAAGCCAAGGCAACCCATTTCAGGGGGTTTCATGAGCATCGCACATCCACGGACCCTCCCTTTGTTTTAAGGTCTCATTCTCACGTCAAAACGTGTTTTTAAGTCTAAGTCGCATGCTAAAACGAGTCGACAACCAATTGAACCAAAATCGGATTTATAACAAGTTCGGAATCAGATTTAAAATGGAGTCGATCGCATCCGCAGTTGCGGCAACACCTTGTACGTCGCTATGCGCATGTGCTGTCGAAACGCCTAATGGGGCCTGCCTAAAGCGCAAGGCCCATTTTTCTTCAAAAACGAACCGTTAGAAGGCAATTTCGAATGTCTACAGTGGGCATTGGCCTACCTGCACCTCAAAAAGGGATTTGCAAGTCTAATGGCCAATCATACTCAGTCAAAACCAATTTCTTTTTAAGAAAAATTGAAAATAATTCAAAATTATTTGAAATTCGTATGAAAATATTGTGAAATTCAAAAAAATTCAAATTTTGACTTTTGGCTCCAAAACTCTCTATAAAAACCCCATTATCCTCCCTCTTGGGCATGAGCTAGCCCTTGGAAAAACTCTAGTGCGTTTGAAGACTTAGAGTTCTCCTTAAGCTCTCTTCCTCCATCTCCCTCTTCATCTTTCCTTCTCATTCTTCTTCTTCTTCTCCAACTTTGGGAGCAAGTTACAACTCTTCATCAAGCTACAACTCTTCAAGGGAGGACAAAAGATTTCTTGGACGCCTCCTCTCATCATCTTGGAACTTCATTCAATGTGAGTCTAAGATCATTCCAAGCAAAGATTCATTTTCCTAAAATCATTCTCATTAGAGGTATGAATCAACATCCCATTTCATTCTTTTCATTAGGGTTAAGAAGCTATTGTTGAGTGCACCGGAAACATGAGAATGTGAAATGATATTTCATTTTATGATTCGAATATGTTCTTTTCTTGAATGTTGGGTTATTTCGGTTTCCTTATTTGCTCTCATCCTCATTTCCCCATGGCCATGTGAGATAGCTCTCAAATCTCTATTTTAGAGTCAAGAAGCTATTCTCGAGTGCACCGGGAGCATGAAAAGATGAAATGATATTTCATTTTATGATTGAATCATGCTCTCTCTCTTTTCTTGAATATAGCCTTGTTTTGCTTCTCTTATTTCCTCTCTTCATCATCTTCCCATGACCATGTGAGATCGCTCTCAAATCCCTATTTTAGAGTCGAGAAATTATGCTCGAGTGCACCGGGAGCATGAAAAGATGAGATGATATTGCATTCTATGATTGAACATGCACTCTCTCTATTACTTGAATGTTGCTTTGTTTTTAAAATATTGTTCATGCATAGTTCCTTAATTTTTTATATTCATATGTGAATGGATGGCGAAAAATGAGAGTGTAGATTGGGATTTTCTCTTTATTCTTATGTGAATTTTTGAGGTTAGGGCTCGTCCAACCCGACGAAAACCCTCAAGAATATGTACATGTTAATATGAATCTGCATGTCATTTTGCATTAGTTTCCTTTTTAATCATGCTATTAAGAACCCTAATGACCATCTTATGATACAATTTGATTTTCTTACATACCCAACGGTGGAAGAAACATATTCTTTTGTAACAAATGAAGTAAATATGTTTTATGTTCATATATAAAAGTATTTGAAATCATGCTTTCCAAAATATCTTCGAAAGAACCCTTTTTAATGTGGCTTTGGAGACTTAGCTTAAACTCTTTCATGAGTCCAAGCTCACCCCTAACATATATCAAACTTGAAGTCGGCTATTTTAAGTCATTTCTTGATTTCTAATTTCATGAAGACACGTATGTATGTACATGTTATATACATATATATGAACATGATGATTCCCTTCATCTTTCTCTCTCTATGTTTCCACATTCTATTTTACCAATTTTCATATACACATGAATGCATATATACATGTATTCTTTTTTCTCTCTCTTAAATCTTTTATTTCTCTCTTCAAGTTAAATGTCTTCTCCTACAAATTGCTTATATATATACATATATTTGTATATCAATATATATATGTGTATGCATATAAATTTTTCTGTTTCTTTTCCTTTAAAAATCTTTCTTTGTATTCAAATTAATATAATTTTTACAAACTTTCATATATGTACATATATGATGGTATGTACAGGTATATGTATATCTTTTTCTATCTTTCTCTCTTTCTTTTTTTGAGAGTATTTTATCTTTTTACTCTTTTGAACATACTTTTCCTCTAAGATCTTTTTTATTTACTGACTTCACTAAGACCAAAAATCAAGTAATGACCCAATATTGGATTCATATTTTATGGTCTACAAACCTAATCTAATTTCAAAAACTTTTCTTTCTTTGTAAAAATATTTATGATAGTTATCAAAACAAAAATTTAGATGTATGTTATGATAGGAATGCTTTTAGATGAATGTTATGGTAGGAATGCTTTATTCTCTTCTAATATATATGATCAATGTATTCTTGCATTGACACTCACTTAATATTACTTATGATCACAAGCACCTCTCCAAAAGAATTTAAGCAAGATGAGATGAAGTTTTAACTAGGTAGTAATCAAATTAGAGCAAAATGTCAAACCTACTTAAAGTCTTAAGAAAATACTAAAATGACTTCAAAATGATTTTCCTAGCTTCCCAAATGATATTTATAAAGGTTTTTCAATTCTACTTTTTCCCAAAATGTTTCACATTCTCAAATTATTCTTCAAGAACCTTTTATAAAATTTGAAACATCATACTTTCAATATTTTTCTAAACTGCATATAGAATAAAAAAGATGTTTAAGTCAAAACGAGATGCATGACTAATAAACATAGCCCTTGGATTGATTACCCCTGGTAAGGTGCCAGGAACGGTCGATCTTTGTATCGACGGACGAGTCCCTTTCTCTTTCATTCCAAAATAAAACATCATTTTTCTGGAGCACTCAAAAAACCAAAAGAAATTTTGGGGATGCGAACACAGAGACACCATAATAAATCATTCATGAATAAACTTAAAATTAGGACTTGGGGATGCGAACGGGGACACACCATAATGGATCATTCATGAATAAACTTCAAATTAGGACTCTCATGAATCTCAAGAGCTACTGATTAACCATTCCAGCACTCATATACATAAAATTTTTCTTCCCCTAGCTTTTGACATCATCTAAAGAGAATAAAACAAGACATCTACACACATCATCTTTATAGGAATATCATTAGAATGCCTACATCTACTAGAAACAGAAACTTGTATCCAACCTTTTTTGCTCTTGTTATTGATAGCCTTCAAGGCACAGTATCTAAAGATATAAGGAAAATAATGTTAGGAATGTGGCAAATTAATTAAGAATAATTCTTAGAGAATGATCCTTACAAGAACAAAGTATCCAAAAAAACAAATCAAATATAAAAAAGAAAGAAATGCCCATTGGCAAGGACCTTTCACTAGGGCATTCTCATAAATTAATTTTCGAAAACCAGTTGACCAATTATGCAATTTAGAGGAAAAGTATGGCACTATTAGTGCATATATGAAAGAGAAGTTGCTAAAGTGCCTCTTTTTTTTTATCGTTTAAAGAGATCGGTCTACAGTTTGGCAAGGAAAACAATCAATGGGCACATGAAAGGGAATAAAGCTCATTGAAGTGCAGTTGGTGCTTAGATAACACAACTTACATTCTTGATTGCTTACAATAATGGGTTCTAAAAATCTACTGGGTAACCTTCAATCATGCATCAATTCAATAATATCTCGTGATCAAAGAATAGAGTAGATGAGTCAATAGCTGGTTTTCTCAATGATATAATAATTGGGAAACCCGAGCCCTAGGTTTCTTGGCATAAGGAGAAGAAGAACATAGTTTTAAATATTATTTAAAATCTGACAGCTTGCTTAGGGGGTTAAACGTTTCCACCTACTTTATGGAATCTCCTTTATTTCATTTTTTTAATCAATCAATGCAGCAAGTACCTAAAAAGGGCGTCAGTGCATACGGTTTTAAAACTTAAAAGGGCTGGATGACATTCTTGCATTTTCATTATTCAAAGATAGCCTCAGATCCGTGTGGAAAAAATATGAAGACCAACTTGTTATATGCTAATTTCATTAGGCCCTCTTTTGTGAAGACGCCTAAAACAAACTCGTAATAGATCAAGCCTTATAAAGTTAATATGTAGTATATAATTGGAATGCATTTTTCCTTCGTGGTAGTCAACAAGTCACATTATTTGGTGGAGAAAGTCAACTCTCTTGGCAGATATAATATTATGTCCGAAAAGCTTTTGATAGGATTGAATTTTAGTTTATCCTAATAATCTACTCCCTGAAGTGGGTACAGTAAGCAAGCCAAGCTGCTTTGTGGTTTGCTCAGCACTTCTAAAGAACTGTTCTAAACCCTTTTCCCCTTCTTTCCGATAAGCAAGTTGGGATTAGGCACAATTCTTCTACATTAATTATGCCGTAGAGATACATTCGGATTTTGAACTCTTATTTTCCTATAACTGGACGCGCTGACATCCAACCACGAGCCACGAAGACAGAGCTCGTTAAACATGTACTAAAACCCTGTCACTTGTTGGTTTGAGTTTGGATTATGTATCTCGAATTTGTTTATGAGCTGGCGCTTTGTTCGTTCTCAATATAAGTGATCAAGTTTGACCTTGCCAACCTTAGATCTTACAGCTTGTTTAACAGATTTATTTGTGAATCTTAAAAAAAAAAAAAAATGGTCGTCCATATGACAATTCCAAATAAAAAGCCACATTGTAGGCATGAATATTAAGAGAAGAAACTTGGTTTTTAAGTGGTAAAGTGTGCTAACAAATGTCTGAATTTTCAAATCTGGCTCACTTCTGAACATCATTCCGCTTGAACAATGAATGGTCGAATTCTTATTAAACTAAGTTTGGACTACCCATCCACCAGGCGTGATTAGAGCCTGTAACTCGAATCTTCAACCATTAGCAACAGACGATCAAGCATATTATATCGGAAAATATCTGCTTCAAGCTAGAGGACCCAATGGTCAACCAATATTATACATAACTGAGTGATCACTGTTTAACAGATGTGCTTAATTGAAGTGGACTTATAAATGGTAGGTAATAAACCCTGAATTTCATGACGAAGTGATTTGTGACTGCTAAAGAACGTGGATTTCTAACTTGTTGCAAGATTGCATCATAGCTTAATGCTTAACGAAGATTTCTAAGAGAAAGATAAACAGCATAAAAATGGCCAATCTTAGGCCGGTCAACAATTTTCACAGTTCTGAGCATTGGATGTTACTTTTCTTGGTAATCTTTCAACATGCATCTCATTGACGGCTTCGAAAGTTTCAGGTGGCTATTAACACGCTTGACCGAACTGGGTACCCAAATGAAATATAGAGAAAATATGTCCTTATCCATATATTTCAATCAGTTCTCTATGGTTGGTCCTGGATGTATTTCAATCAGTTTTCTATCGTTGGTCCTGGATTACATTGGGCAGTTGAAGCTATGTCAAGCTTAGCCCCATAAAATTGTTCTTTTACTCCCATGGCGTGGGGAATCGCCGAGTTCTCTGAATGTTTTCGATTCGAGGTGCTTTGATCTCCTGCTGTCCGTTCCTAAGGAACTATAGTTTGTCACTCGCTCACTAAAACACAGGCAGCAACAAGATAAGCCCTCATTCAGTCCAATGCTGCCTGCTGCTCGGCATCCAGCTGAGGTCGACATTGTCCTTCAATGAGGTGATCCAAGGTAAGGGGAAGTAACAGAAAAGCATCACCAATAATTTGCACTGTCAGCAGAAAGCATCAACGACAACAAAAATGTTGGTTCATCTTGTTGAATAATTGAGGTGATTGTTATGCCAAGATGAAAGAATAGGTTGAACAACTGATGCAACTGAGTACAATATCATATTTGTAAAATTAATTTCACATGATATCAAGGAGACTCTTGTACAATAAAATTTACTAGTTCACAGTTGCAGTGCAAGCACGTAACTGCCATTGCCCTTTGGAGGAATAAGGGAACCTCCAAACCAGATTTCCCTACTAGATGAAGTGCGACTCGTGTGTTACAATTGATGCAGGCAAAAGGAATCCTGCATTCCAACTTTTGCTTCTTATTATCAAGTAAAGAGTATCCTTGCTATGTAATGCACACATTAGAGGAAATAAACATGTCATTTGTGTACCGGAAATCATCAGTTGAATATCAATATTTGAACCGCATACTTCATTTACAGACACTACGGAAAGTATAATCGACACTACATGTGCAGCCAATCCTAGAAGCACGAACCCCTTCCTATTGCTCCTGTATACAAATTTGAAGTCAAACTCGTCATTTCTTCTACTAAAAATCGAAGAACAAAGAATGTTCTAGGCACTTTTGTAGGAGAGAATATTCAGCTGATCCTTTTTCCAGGAAAACGTTTCCTCCCAAACAAATAAAATTTACACCAAACCAAGCTGAAGATGTAGATGCCTAAACTGCAAGAAGAAAAAGCTTCTGTTCACCATGTCCTTCTGATACTGGAAAAGGTGCTAAATTGAGGTTAGGAGGCACCACGTCAGAAATGCTCACTTGCCAACATTCAAGCTATCTGCACAGAGATGTAAGAAAATAAGTGAATTTAGAAACAACACTAAGATCACGAGAAGTCAGATCTTAAAACCAACAACCACAAATATTTACCATTCTTTTCCAGAATGTGACAATGTTCCAGCGGAATGTATCCCATCTGGACGATACCTTGAAGCTCATCATTGCAGGTATTGGGTACCTATTGTCGTAATTCTTTCATCAATATAACAAACAGTGTGTAAGGCCAAATAAACATGTAGAAACTTAAAGAACATTGTGGTGTACCTGATCCATTTGGAATAACTCAGAGTTCATACTACTTTTCCGTGTATCTCCATAGCTCTTCAAGCACTGCATTACATCAGTTCCTGATTCTTTTGATTCCAGGGGATACCCATTGATAGGATAAGTGGAATTAATGTTATGTGTGAAACCAAGAGAATCAGAAATACTGCCATCTGAATGAAAGATCTGCAGATGGTAAAAAAAGAATGAGTCATTTCAATTTATGAGTCAAAAAATATTTATTTTCTACTGCCTTACATCCTTTAAGAGAGTTCCTTCAACATCAATTTGAGGAATTACAGTAGCAAGCTTCATAGAGAGAAACTGAAAAACAGAAACATTATTGTTAATCTGATGAAAAACGATAGATACACATAGTTTTGGGGCTAGACAAAAGCGCAGAGATCGATGCATTAAAAAAAGAGGAAAGAAAGAATACACCTCAACTTGCCGTTGCAGTGATTGCACATAGTTAATTATCTCATCAAGCATCACAGCCTTGCCAGTGACCTACATTATTTATCAAGATTGCTGTCGATATGTAAATCCCGGCAGACTAGTAGAACAACGATAGAATCTATGAACGCATAGTCGGTAAACAGAAGCATCTAAAACAAATCCGTCCAATACCTTGTTGCAACCTGGAACAAGATCTTGAAGAAATCTCATTCTCTCGCTTATCTTCTCCCTTCTTACCTACGTTAAAAGAACAATCAGTCAGTTATACGATGGTTCGTTGATGCACACAGATAATCTCAAGATTCTTACTCTTTCTGCAAGGCTGTGGCTGTTGGTTGCTTGCCCACGTCTAGCTCTTATATGAATATAGTCCTCCTTCGGAGCATCAACATTTTGACTCTGATCCTGAGATTGCCTGGCATTTGACTTGCTAAGATCATCACGGGTGTCCCGTTCTTTCTGCATTTTCATGGACTCATTTGAAAATTTTGAACCATGCTTTGGTTGGTCTGACTCAATTCTCTAAAATGAGTAACAAAAGAAAATCAACAATCACTCCAAAGTCCAAACTGCAAAAGAAACAAAGAATATAGCCATAGTACAGAAACAGAAATAACAGATGGGTAACTCGACAATTGATTAGCCAAGGAGACAGAGAAGTGTACAGTTGTCACCTGCGCCTTGTTGAAATTTGAGTTGGACTCGAGAACGAGACAATCAGGCATCCTCATCCTCTTTTTCCCATCTGAGAGTGACTTAGGGACGCTGTTCACGGCATTCTGTTCTTCCTTCTGGTCAGCAGAACCATAGTCCAGGCCTTCACATTCTCTGTCAGAAGCCTGAACTCTGCTCCTTGGGTTTTCTGGAGATGGGTTGACGCTGCAACATTGATTGGGACTCCCTAGATGATAATCTGCAGGAGGTACTGTAGACACCGTGGTACTACTCTCCACAAGACAGAAATTGTCTATGTTAGCAGGATATGTGCCATTCAGAAGGAAAGAAATGGAAGGGGTACGTCCAACCAAAGGTGAACTAGGATGATGATGAACCACATTTACGTTGGGCAGGTGTTCAAGGGCAACAGCATTCAGTGGATTAAATGTGCTGTGATGACGAGCAATCACCTTTTCGGTAAAACCAGCATTTTCATCCACCGGCACCAAAGAATCCCAACAAGTTGAAAATGATTGCACCATTTCAAGAGAAGAGCAAGACACAGATGCATTTGAGCGCGTCGCCATCTCCATATTTGTTTCAGGAAGTGAGCCTAAATATCTACTTCCAGTTGGTGAACATGGAGGATTGCTCTGCTCAAAGAGAAGCTCAACATTGCCGATAGAACCCATGGTGTAGAAATCCAACGGCACCCAACAGAATATATGGTGCAAACTGCAGGCACACGAGAATTCCTCCAACTATGAGCCTGAAAAAGGTGATGTGGACAAACCACAGTCCCTCCTCAATCAACCAACAATGAGCACACTAGAACTGGTACCAAACAAGAAAACGTACCAGGACAAGGGTATGAGCTTAAAGCAAACGAGGTGGTTTGACTGGAAAAAGAAGCTCACGGCAATTTCTTGCAAGGCTCAACAAGGAACAAACAACCAACGCAGCTTTATGTTTTGCAAAATACGAAGATGTGTCAAAGGTAAAGTATCCTTGTAAGACAGCATCTAGTACAGAGAAAGTAAGTGAAGTCCATGCAACAACCGTATGATTTTACTTTAGATAGAGATAGTTAAACTTTGACGGTCACCATCCAATGACACGCATTAAAATAGAAAAAGAGAAAGGGGAAAAAGCACGGGTTAACCGCATAAAGGGACAAGCAAAAAAGAGTGCGACAATAACAAACAGCTCATTAGATCAAGTTAAAAAGCAAGGCAGATTCCATCTTTCGTCCACAAGTGTCCTCTGTCACTTTCAACAAAACCAATAATTGAAATAAGAAGAGAATCACAAAGCCACTTAAAACGTATGGAAAAAGCCAGACATACTCAATTTCTGTCAAGGACAACGGCCGAAAGGAGAAGATCAGAAAACAAGCACATACTCAATTTCTGATTCAAGCCAGATGGGGATCTTGATTCAAACAAGGACGTGGCATTTTCTTCAAATTTTGTTGCCAGAAAGGGTTCCAAACAAAGGACTCCAGTCGCTCCTACAAATAAAACAGATACAACGGGGAACACCCAGAAACGAAAAGAGCAAAGGAAAAAAAAAAATACATGCCCAAGCCCGAAATTCAACTATGACCGAAGAAAAAGAATTGTGCTTGTTGGAATGGGGAGGATGCAAAAAGATAACAAAGGTCTCGAACTCTGGGTAAAGTTTGCAGAGATGAGGTGCGCTGTAAGCTCAACCTGCCAAAGGATGGAGACTCTTTGGGGTGACATCACTGCGGCTCAATGCCTTCTAATATATAAGCTTCTCCACAACCTAAATTTGGTCAGCTTTATTCTCTGCAAGTACGCATGCATCGTTGATCCTTTGGCTAGACAAAAAGGGGAACACTCAGGAGGGGAAACAAGGAAGGAAAAAAAATCGAAGCACCAAAAAAGGGCAAATAAAATAATACAAGTGGAAAGTGGAACCATTTTCGTTTTGAACAAATTTAATCCAGTATTCATTGTGTTTGTTGATCTGTATGGTTGGCTGTTTCCCATTTGCATACAACTATGCAACCCATTGTTTTCCAAGTCCCCGTTTGAGCCCCAGTTGATCTTTTTTTAATGTTTAGTGAAACCAACATCAATTGACTGGAGGCAGAGTGGGAACTGGGTTTGGCTTGAGTGGGTTTGGTTTACGCTTTAGGTTTTGCTTTGCCGAGGCAGACAAATCCACTGGGGAAGTAAAGAGGAGGGTTTTGCTACTTTCAGTTGTATCCATCTCATTTCGTTCCCTCATCTTCCCCTTTTAAGGGTGGAAGTGGGTTTGATCAGGACCAGTTTTGGGTCAGATTTTCTCAGGCTCTCTTCTTTATAAGGTCTAGAAAATCGGACTCGAGTCCCATCCAATTTAAAGTGGGCCTGGACCGGCAGCAAGCATGGGCTTGCTTCTTAGTTAGCTTGATTAGAAGCAGGGCAGCCATATTTCTGTGAAAAAACTACAAAACAATACGCACTAATATAAGACACCATGGTCTTGGATTTCATTTTGTCAATCACTTGTGAGAGGTTTATCTGATCATATGCATTTGGTAGGTAAGATGCTAAGGGTCATCGTTTACAATATAAAATTCTGACTAGCTATCAACTCACTAGGTGTTAGTAAATTAATTGTGGGCCATTAAATATATAAGACATTAGAAAAATATCTAACACTTTTTTTTTCCTCTTGCAGGATCCATACCATTTTTTTTTTGTTTTCTTTACAAATTGATATAAAGGACGCTCAAGAATTAGTTTTACAAAGAAACCAACAGAATACATGGTGTACTCGAACTCAGAGGTAATTCTCTTAGTTGAAGAATATTTATAGTTAAAATTTATATTTTTTCATTCAAGTCTAAAAGTGAGCATTGGACCTGGTACCAAATAGATAGTCAGGAACCCGGCCCGCGGCCAGTCCTCGGCGGGCTATACGACCTGTGAGCCAGCCAGTAGAAAAAAACTAGAGGGTCAGGCCTGCTCCATCACGGGTATTGGTGGGGCTCAACTCATCCTTCAAATCTCAGTTCGGTCATTTTTATTTTGCTCTCTCTCTCTCTCTCTCTCTCTCTTTCCTTACATCATCTCAATACATCATCTTGCTTGGTGAGACAACTTTGGGTGCCTGCTTGTTTCAACCATCGTTTGTATCAAGATGTACAAATTTCCTTTTGGTTAGAAAGTTTTTTCGTAAGTCCGATTTTATCGAGACTCGAGCCCGGCCACCCCAGCCCTACTCAATTCCCACGTTCACTTGGACGCCTTACTCAAAAGAAAAATATGGATGAAATCTCCACTTATTTAAAAGAGACGGAGGATCTAAACCCCTGCTGGGGAGATTCCTTAAAATTTCTTTAAAAAAAGCTAGAAATACGGTGAATGAAAGAATAAAAGAATGAGAAAACAACGGACCAACACCCTCCTCAAAAAGGTCAAAAACCATTCGAACAGTCAAGGAACCCCCAAAGTGTCTACATAGAGCCCTCTAGATCACTAGCGTCCATTTCATTAACCTGAAAGCTAATGGCCGCAACGGACAAAATTCATCACTGCAACTAACTTTGCCAAAAACAGGCTACTTGTTTGAGTCAGAAATTTTAAAAAAAGAGGGTTCCAAAGCCAACGCTTCTAATCCTGACTATTGGATGTAATCCTTACGGAAAAAACATTTAGAGAGACCCCTGCTGGCAAAATCTTCACCAGAAATTACTTCTAAAGAAAACTTTATCGTTTATGCGACAAAACTGACTGTTTATAACCTCAGCATTGCCCCATAACATACTGTATGTTTCCTATCACCATTTAAACAGTAAATAATCCATCCTTCCACATCCAGAAGAAGCTAGAAGCCAAAAAATGTTTTGGAAGCCTGGAAGCTTAATGCATGGCTAAGGCACCATTTTGATCCAAGTTGCTTCAAAATGACTTCCATACAATACCTCTTTATAACCCTCAGAGGTCTGATAAATGTTCCTCGACACAGGATGAACAACACGTCCTGTCTACCACACCCTTATTCTATTTGTCTTGTCATTAGTGTTCTATGTCCATTGTTTGATGGTTTTAGGAACATAACACTATGTTCATTTGGTCCAACGATTGTTTTTGTTGTTGTTCGTTTTGTATGTTTTGTTCGATGTTTGATTTATGTTCTACCTATTTTGTACCTTATGTCCAGTTTTTGTATTATGTACCGTCCATCATGTCTATTTTGTCCATTCTGTTCACTATTTGATGACTAGAACACGATGTTTGTTGGTTTCGCTTGTTTTGTCCCTTGCTTTTAGAGTCTGAAAAACATTATACAAAATTTCAATACACAAAAACAATTCATTTCCATGTTCGAAGGTTCAAATAAATGTTATCAAATACATTCATAAGAAATCAAAATACAAATCATTAGGGCCCACATGTTGGCTTACATCAATAAAAAAATATTCACAAAAATTCATAAACTTAAGACAATGAGATTATCATGCTATAAGCATAGACAATTATGACAACTCTCAACAACTGGCATTCTGATTCACTGTAACTACTAAGATGTAGATGTCAAGGTTCTCACATGTTGCATATGCTTCTAGTGATTCCCTCATAAACCATATAATACTTGGGACATGACATCATCGTCTAGTTCCTATATGCCATGAAAATAGAAAAACAAATAAACAATTAGATTACATGTATGAAGTACCAAAATTGTCTAGGATATCCAAAATAATTTGTACAATCACCAAGATTATCCAAATTAAGTTTGGCTTGCAGTTGTGAAAAGTAAATCAATCATATTTATTTATGCATTGTATTGAACTTTGGGTCACTTTCAACTTAATGTCAGCTTTGTATAGGTAGATGAAGCACAAGGCAATGCACTTGGGGACCATTGTCCTCCAATTTCTTGGTATAAAATTGCAGAGATCTTCTTATCCGCAACTTGACAAGAGTTCCAATCATGAATAAGTTACATTAATTCAATAAGGACTAGAGATTTCCTTTTAAATAGGTTACATTTAGTTGAGGCAGTGCAACACATTTCCTTCTTAAACAGGTAACATTTAATTCACTAAGGATTAGAGCTTTTGCTACTTCTACACCTCTATACTTGCTCATTCTCTCAAGTTTGATCAGGTGATGAAGAAAGCAAACTACATGCTTGTTAAAGGCCACTTTTTTGGTTGTCCCTGATTAGTCATCCCCTTCTCTCTCTCTGTATGGAGATAGCTGGGACTCGGGGGGGGAGATAAAGTCTTTGATTTTTTCTTTGTTCACTACATGGAGAAGTTTGGAGTTAAAGAATTTCAGTTCAGTAGGAGTTTGAAGGTTGAAATCGGCATTTGAACGCTTATAGCTGATCGATTGTGTACCCAAAATTAAGTATATTAGAAGGTAACTCATTTGCTGTTGCATTCCTACTTCCAAGAGAATCCGAAGAAAGACATGCTTTACAAATTAAAAAAAAAGTCACTGTTCTTTGAGCTCTATATTGTAGTCAGTGAAGTATACCACGACATGAGTCCCTATGCAAACTAGGAAGCCTTGTTAATCACTAGCAATCATAAGATTGGGAATGATGTATATGATCCAATATCAACCAAAAAACCATGTTTGTTCAGTAACAAAAATCATGTTTGTTCATTATACTAACAAGAGTTTAGGAGAAGCTAAAAAAATCAAATTTCATACTTATAAATTTCTATCTAACCAATAAAAAACAAAACAATTTATTCAATGTGGGTGTTTTATGATATTTCATGACCTTCAGGCACTTAGCATTTGCACAGAATCTTACAAAGCAATACCTTTTCCCTTCTCCAAAGGAGGGCACACCAGCTGCAGGCCCCTTCATGTTGAAGTAATCAATGTTATCGAAAGAAGCCATACCACATGGCAACCCTCCCATATCCCCCATGACATCAAGGTTGCAAAAGATGGTGTGCTTTTATGTTGTTGAAGCAATAGTTGTCGGAGCAAATAAATACACAGCCACCCTTGGGAAGGATCACAATATAAACAAGTGCCTAAGGGTGGAGGTGGCAAGGAGTGATTATCCCACTCAGATAGATTGCCAACCAACACAGATAGCAGAAGAATGGGAAAGCTTTGGCCAATAGATGTTAAATCTTTGGGAATCAAGTGATGATATCCCATCTGTGTTTCTCATGTAAATTGGCCACTACAATATGGAGTCTGAGTTTTTCTAGGTTTGGGAAGAGAAGAGAACCTCATACTAATCCTATTCATGAGACCAAATGGTAAGTGTGGCTAGGTATTGAAGAGCTGGCACATATCTTTGCACTCAGTTATATGTGGCATGGTTTCCCACAGATTGCATGTAGCAGCTGCACAAATTGTAATGAGTACCCCCAAATTCATAAGCATGTTTTAATATTCTTTAACAAGGAAAATGCAATCTCCTAAAATAGCAAATGCCTTTCAACCAGGCAATCAGTAGTCACCACAGTAGAAAAGGGAAAGCAAAGGTTTCACTTGTTCTGTGGTTTACTATTCCGGGCAAACCACGGAACAGGTGTGGACTTGGTGGGTATTTATATCTCATGTTCCACCATCTAGTTCATTCCTTGAGTTTCTTGTCCATTGTTTAATTCTCCCTAAAAGTTTTGGAGTGTGTCATGTCCGTTCCTTGTTGTTCCATGTATATCAAATGATCTCTCAGGGATCAATTCTAATGATCCCTTATGGACAGTCAAAATATTTCGAGAAGTATAAATTTTCGGTATAGCAATACTACAATGTTACACCCAAAGTTTTCAACATTCTTTGCAACAGAAATTCTCTCTTGTGCATCTCTGGGAATTCGGAGAAAGGATCTCTAGAAGGAATGGGACTTGCACTAGACCACAAAACAATATGTAGAATACCACCTTAGAGTGTTCTGTTGTTTAATTAAGTTGTATTTAGCGTTGAATTTAGAATGCAAGGATCTATGCAGAAGAATCCAAATTTGTATAGTCGGATCCAGTTGATCCTAAATGATACAATTGGATCCAGGTCCGTAAATCTATTTTCTCTTATGCAAAGGTTCGTGTGGCCAATTATTCTGAAATATAATTGTGACATGAAACTTCCTTCAATTAGTTTCCTTTATTCCAGCTTTATTTTCAGTTTAATTAATTTTCTATTGCTCACTTTTGGTCCTTATTTCCCTCTATTTGCACTTGGACTTTTCAACTTCAACCTCTTTTTTATGTGAAGTTCATTTTATTTCCTGTAGTTCTAGCTGATTACAGGGTTTAGGATGTGGTTCATCATTAGCTGTACATTCATATTTTACTTTGTAGACAAATGCAATAGTTGGTTAATGCAGTTAGCATCTACATTTTAAATTATTCTACTTTTTCTTTTTGAGATACCAATATAATAAAGGAGCTGTAATCCTCTGGCCATCCATCCATCTAGCCTCTCACACACGCAGCCTGAATTGCATCATGTGGGGCTGTGTGTGTCAGAGGCTAGAGGAGAAATCCACATTTTGCGTATACCAGACCCTTGTATGATACAGAACTCTATGAAAATTGTCTTAGCTTTCGAATTTTAAGAAGATTAGATGGTGGAGATTTAGTTGCAAAAACACAGAAAACAAACTATATTTTAAAGAAACCTAGATACACCTTATAAAGGAGGAAACAATGTAAGTTTAGTTCATTGTAGCCCCGTGTGTCCTAATATATTGTTTTATCGTATTTTATTTCTTAAGATGGCAATATTCATGGGTTGGTGGACTTTTATTGGACTATGTCTATGGTGATGCACGATGCTCAGGGTATTCAGCCAATGATCTTCAACATGAAGGTTGTAAATCAACCACCGTTCAAGTTAATAGAATTATAGGCAAACAAGTTTTCTTCTTTGTTGATTTGCTTCAATTGTTTAGAAGCCTTAAATATGAACCCTGCTCCATTGGTATGTTACCCTAATCTCTTTTTGTTGCATGTTCAGCCAAAGACAGATACCATGCAAATGTTCAAGGAAAGACCAATTGCGCAAATGCTTCTGGCACAACTTCGAAGATGGAAGCAACTTCTCCTCTATTACTGACAAACAATCAAACATGGTGATGCTATCTAGCTAAACCAATTTCCTAATTTTGTATTTCTTCCTCTTTCACTTCCCTGAGTTAGCTAATTTGCTTCTTCATTTTCTTGTGTTAGTCTGCATCCATCTTAAAATAATAACAAGAAGGTCCATTTGTGGCTGCGCAAAGAGGAAGTGTGGTATCAGAAATTAAAAAAAAAAGATACATTGATACAATTTATGTACCATGTTTGGCTTCTGCTTCTCTACTACATACCCCTGTTATCACCCTTGTCTTTTTCCATTTTGGTATATATACACTAATTAACTCCTTCTCTTTGAATTAGAGAGTTGGGATTCTTTTGGTATATGCATCATGATGCCTCCATCATTGTGCTGCAGTTAGCAGCAAGTAATAGAAGATGCTAACACTATTTGGTATTATGGACAAGATTGATGATTGGCAATCGGTACTAAGTAGAAAAATGTGTCAATGATTATCAATAACATGTTCATCATCATCACAATGCAATGACAGAACTTTTTTTAATCTCTAAGTAAAAGTTAATCTTTGATACTAACTTTTATTTTGTAAGATATATATGTAGGAGGATTCAAATATACAAGAAGTACCATAAATTATTGTTGCATTGTAGACTACCACTAATGCTCTTGTAGAGTGTAAAGGTTGTTTTCTAGGCACAAATCTTTAATTTTTTTGCTATTCATTCCAGCATCTAGCGATTTGAACCCCTTATATATATATATATATGACAAGAGGACACATGAAAAGTGAAATTGTCCAAATTGTATAAGCACAAAAAACTTTCATGCAAAATTAATACATCTGATAAAATACATGGTCATAAGTTATAACCAGTATTATTTATCTTTTGAAATAATGACATTATAAATTCTCATGTAATGCTTCCCATTGGATGATGAGACATCGATATCAATGGTATATTTTTTTAAACTCATAAAAATGACCACTAATCCCTTGGGCTGTTATTGTATCTCTAGATCTTTCTCCACTGTTTGTTGTGATACTTCTTGGTGTTGATGTTGCCTACTATAATACAACACATTACTTGTTGGATCCTTGTGCGGCAATCTTAATGGTCAAGACAACAACAAAAGGAGAAATCAAGGGGACTCCAATAGAGAAGTCGTTTGTGTTATTTCAGAGTGTCTGTTCACAAATGAAAATCTGACTAGTTGGTGGGTTGATTCGGGGGCTACTCATCACATCGCAAAGTCGAAAGAAGGCATGATTTGTATGGAAGATCTAAGTTCATGAGTTCAAAAAGTCTATGTGGGAAATAACTTATACTGTGATGTCATAGGAGTCTGGTCATATTGTCTTAATGTTGGGGGCACCATTGTCAAACTTAATAATGTCTTGTATGTCCCCTCCATGAGGAGGAATCTGGTATCTATCTCCGCTCTAGCTGGGAAAGGTTTTGAAGTCCATTTTGTTCCAAGAAAAGTCATAGTGGGAAATAAGCCTGGGCACCGGGCCGGGCCGCCGCCGGGTACCCGGTACCTGGCCCGCCTTGGGCCCGGGCCGCTGCCGGGTACCCGGTACCCGGCCCGCCTCGGGCCCGGGCCTTGCTTTTATAGTAGTCGGCCCGTTAGTTACCGGGCTCGGCCCGGCCCGGTAACTAACGGGCCGGGCGCGGGCCAGCCGCTTTGATCGGCGGCGGCCCGCGAAGCCCGTTTTTTTTTTTTTTTTTAAATGAACTTCATTAACTCATAATGGACTTAGAGGGTTAAATAAAAATGAACTTGAGCTTGGAGAGTTAGGGTTTACCTTTCGTCGTCGCCATCGCCCGTCGAGACTCGAGAGATTGCATTTGCGGCATTGCCTCCTCTTCGCCCATCGGCTGCTCCTCTGGTCGTTGTCGTCGCCATCGGCTGCCTTCTCCGGTGACCGTGTGCCGGCTGCCGTGAAGGTCTTCAAAGCTCGTCTGGAAGCCTGCTTCAAAAGGGATTGTTTAAGAAGGCGCTGGAGCTCTTCGTGTTCTGCAAAGCTTTTGTTCCTCTCATCGTCTTCTTCACCAACGGATTAGCTCTGAGATTTTCACCGCCTGTAGGTTCGTCTCCTTCCCCCCTGATTTCCTTTGTTTTTTTGTTTTGCTGCTTTGCATGGTCGTGTTTTCAAAGGGCGCCTGTATGGTCGTCTCCTTCCCCCCTGATTTTCACCGCCTGTATGGTCGTGTTTCCTTAAAAAAGATGCCCTAGCCCCATATCATAAGTTATGGGGTGTATCGGCCTTATTGTCTGACACGGCAGCCATATCGTAAAATATGGTGAATGACACGGGCCTGTGTTGTACAATATGGATAACACTGATTTATATCCCTTTTTTCATGAAATATTGTATTAGCATTTGTTATTGTAATACTTTCATGAATGGATTTTCTTACATTCCAGAAAAATTTGGACATTTTTTTCCATTTATCCTGTGCTGTTGTCTTCCTCTCCGGTTCACTAATAATGTAATGAGGTGGATTATCTACTTTGTTTGACTTCCTCTTATGGTCTACCTATGTACTGTTGTTGTTGTCTAAATCATGCACTGTTGCTAGCTGCAGCAAGCTTCTTCATCATGTGTCACACATCCTAGTGAAGCTACAGGTAAACTCTGGATGTGTTGAAGGGGAGAGAAGAGTGGTGTTTGCTGACATGTGGTCTGTCTTAAAAATAAATATGGATTGGGCATAACCCAGAACCAACACAAAACATACCCAAGTTTGTCTCAGTAGTCTGTACCCTTTTTCCATGCAGGCATATTGACATGGGCAAGCGGATCTTTCCCATGTGCCTTGTTACTTAGATCTGAAACGAACAGCAAAGTTGGCACATGTACTTACATAAAGTGCGTGTACATTCACTACGCAGGCACACTTTATGATTTTATTGTATAGTATCTTCTTACAAAGTATGCGTTGTTGAATGCTCCAAATTTTCCTATTCCTTGTTCTCTTTGTTAATAGATATTATACTATAGTATTGATTACTTTTGAAGTGGTTTGACCAGTCAATCAGAAAAGGCATGTATTCAGATTTAGACAATTTACCTGTTACTTTTATGGTAGTTTGCCATTGGGATTTCTGGAATTTAAGTTCTGTTTATGTTTCATTTTGACAGGCAATTGGCTACTGCTTCACCGGGCATTCCGTTATTTGAAATATATGTTACTGTTAATACCAAAGGAGAATACTTGCAGCAGGTAAACACTTGGTTGCTTGAGGTAGTTGTCATCAGCTTATTTTTTGGTGAGTGTATGCAACTGTTGAAACATATTACTAACTTGCTATATTAAGCCCCTTATCTTAAATCAAGTAATGTCTTTTGGGAAAGTTATCTTAAATAGTAAGACCGATGGGCTTGATGCAAATTTTACCATATGTAAATGCTAATAACCTACCAAGTCTTCAGCAATTATACTGATATCTCCAATTGCATTGGCTATTGCTTCAAATAAACTGAGACCAGTATATGTATTGCATTCATTTTCTGCAATGTTTGAGCTACTTGATATTTGATTTATTGTATTCATAAATGTATGAGGTAATCCATTTTCATATACCAGTTTTATTAACAATGAGATATAGAATTGTAAAGAGAGAAAAGCCTCATCAAGCCAAAAGTTGCTACCCATGGGAATCTGGTAGAAGTTTTTAAGACAGAAAAAATCAATCGGCAGGAGTGAATAGATGTTAAAAATTGTTGAAGAAAAGATCTCTAATTGGCTAGATTTAATATATTAAAAAAGTGTATGCTTCAAATTTAGTGATAGCTTCAATTTTTTTAAGGTCAAATTTAGTGGTATTATGTTCTTCTACTAGTTAGTTTCTTTATAATTGCCTGCTTTTAACTATGTCATTAATTTAGATTAAGATATTTCTATATTAATGAAATTACTCATTGTGCATCTTAATGATCCTTTTTATTGTTTTGGTTATTTACATGTGTCATTTCAACTTTATGTCAGTTATGTCGCACGGTATGTCTGACAAAGATTATTGTCCAACTTCTAATATGGAATCATTGGAATCATCTACCGAGAGAGAAGCTGTCTCCAAGAGAAAAAGGACTTCAAAAGTATGGATTGATTTTATATTGGTTACATATAAAGAAGAAGATTTTGCAAAGTGCAAACATTGTGGAGAACGATTGAAAGCAAGCAGTGGTCATGGAACTAGCCATTTAAGTCGACATATAAAATCTTGCTTAAGTAGGCAAATCAATGAAGGAAAACAAAGAACTTTAGCTCTTGCAGTCAATGATTCTGGTGCCGCTTATGTATCTATACAAAAATTTGACATGGAGTCGATTAGAAAGTTGATGTCAAAGTGTGTAATAGCACATGAGCTTCCATTCAATTTGGCAGAATATAAATATCATAATAAACTTCTTCAAGCTTGCAATCATAGGTTCGTTCCATTTTCTAGAAGAACTATGAAAAGAGAAATTATGTCAATGTACAAGATTGAGAAAGCCCGACTTGAAGGATTTATAAATGATTCTACCCAGTGAGTTTCATTGACATTTGATATGTGGACTTCACAACAGACATTGGGTTATCTATGCGTGATAGGACAATATGTTGATAGATATTGGAAGTTGCATGCTCATATGTTCATTTTTGTATATGTACCTCCGCCACATAATGCAAATAGTTTGTGTGAGGCTTTATTAGATTGCATCTCTAAATGGAACATTCAGTCAAAGTTGTTTTCTATTACTGCTGACAATTGTTCGATGAATGATAGTGCAATAACTACATTGAAAAGAAACTTAGGAAGAAGACATCTTATTCCAATGCAAGGGCAACATTTGCATATTCGTTGTGGTGCACACATTCTAAATCTTATGGTTCAAGATGGTATGCAGGATCTACATGATACAATTTCAAAAGTTCGTGAAAGTGTTAAATATGTAAAGGGATCACCAAAGCGGTTACATTCCTTTAAGGATTGTATAAGAACAGTGGGCTTGATTGGTACAAAGAAATTAACCTATGATGTTCCAACTCGATGGAACTCTACATATATTATGTTGAAAGATGCATTGTTCTACAAAGATGCATTTCAACATTTGGCTTCTGTGGATCCCAATTATATAAATTTACCTTCTGAGGATGAATGGTCTTATGCAACTACCTTGTGCCAATTTTTTAAGTTATTCTATAATGTTACAAATATCTTCTCTGCTACTAGAAATGTAACAGCTAATGTGGTTTTTGAAGAAATACAGAAGGTACGCAACCATTTGCATACACATAGTGTGGCAGGCAATGATTATATAAGATCATTAGCCATCAAAATGCAAGGAAAATTTGACAAATATTGGAAGAATGACTACAATGTCCTCTTTGCAATTGCATTTGTCTTAGATCCCAAGTCCAAATTGGGATATTTGAAGTATGTGCTTGAGAAATTAAATGAACGTGATGCAATGGTACAATATGAAAAAGTAGAGAGAAGTCTTCATGAATTGTATGCTGAGTACAAAATTGTGTATGCAACATATGATGAAGAAAATGAGAATGCAAACAACACCAATGTGGAACTTGAAGAAGAGAGACCTTCAATTTTTTCAAGAGATGCCTTCTTCACATATTACATGAGTTCTGTATCTCCTCAAGTACCTCGCACAGATCTGGAAGCATATTTAACTGATCCAATAGAACGTCCTCGACCCAATGAAAACTTCTGTATATTAAATTGGTGGAAGGAAAATGAAAGTAAATACAGAGTTTTATCCAAAATGGCTCGAGATATATTGGCAATTCCTATATCCACGGTTGCATCTGAGTCTTCATTCAGTACAGCTGGAAGAATCATTAATGATTATCGATGTTCTACCACTCCTGAAACTGTTGAAGCACTAGTTTGTACACAGAGTTGGATTCGTGATGAAGATAACTCATGCGAAATGTAAGATGTTCATTGTTTAATGTTAAATTTTGCTCATTCCTTTTGTTTTTTATGATATACTAACATTGTAGTTTGTTTGTGGTGATGTGTCTTTTGTAGTTTTGAAGATAAGGAGGACTCTTCTGGTGACGAATTAGCATGATTCATATTTCATTATTTCGTTGTGGTAAAATGTTATAACATTTCATTCATATTTTGAATTAGCATGTCCATATAACATAGCCTTTTATATGTGTAGGTTTTATTGAATTAATTTTTACTTGTGTTTCCTACCGTTGCTCTTGTAGGTGAAATCCAAGTTTGTCATTGGGCCATTGCAAGTGCAGGAGCAGCAGGATTGCAATCATGGTGGACATAGAGGAGGACTGCAATCATGGTGGACATAGAGATACAGGGTTATTCAGATTTGTTAGTGAAACATGTAACTAGGCCACTGATTAAGTGATTTTCATTTGTCTATAGACCCCTTAGAGTTAGAGGGTTATTCAGATTTGTTAGTATATCTGAAACATATGCTTGTTAAATCATATTGAACTATTGAATGCTTTTTATTACTGCTTGTTAAATCACATTGAACCCTTGAATGCTTTTATATTTGAAGCTTTTTATTTCTATTACTGCCTGTTAAATCACATTGAACCGTTGAATGCTTCTATTACTGCTTGTTCATTGTTGGGTGATTATCATGTTTCATTCCAGCTTATTGAATTGGTCTTTTGTTCTGTAACTTGCTCATTCCAGCTTATTGAATTGGTCAGTTGAAGCTTACCAAATGAGCAGCGTTGCTGCGTTGGTGTTGGCCTTGGTGGAAACAGGCACACAATTGCATTTGATAGTGTAAAACAGTCTTATGCATTTGATGATCAACTGCACCTTTGTGCATTATAAGAAAATGGATTAACTTGTGCAGGATTTCAAATCTAATATTTTGGTTTGTCTGAACTCTGAAGATTCTGGACATTGGACAACCACCTACGGTGTTTTGTTTTGTGATGTTGTAATGTGATGTTGTAGCTATTGAGGCTCAAGTTGATGGTTTTGGCCTTATAGCATGGAGACAAAGTTGCAGCCAAATATCAAGTTCCTTCATGATCTGGGCAATGAACATGAAATGTAACCCAACATTGCACGTTATCTGCAGAGTGAAACTTGTTTACAGCACAATGGTGTCTTGCTAATTGCTATGTTCATAAATCTAGTTTAGCCCATCAGTCTGCAAACTATCAATGTGCCTATAAAATAACTTGATACTCCATGCATTCGTTGTGTCTGAGTTTTTCAATAACGGGCCGAAGCCCATCTCAGCCCGCCCGGCCCGTTATTAATCGGGCCGGGCCGGGCCTCGGGCCTTGACCGAAGCCCGAGGCCCGATATGACTTGGGCCCGGCCCGGCCCGATGCCTAGCCTTAGTGGGAAAACATGGAAGGACCATCTTTGAAGGGAAATATGTAAAAGAACATGGCATGTTTAAAGTCAATGGGATGAATAAAGTTTTTAGTTCTGCTTATATTGATTATGCAATGAGTATGAGTGCAAATTTATAGCATAAAAGATTAAGCCATATAAACATCAACAAGATGAAACACAACAAGGTATAATGTCCAATATAAGTATAAATGATTTCATGAAATGTGAGTCTTGTTTATATGGAAAGTTGACAAAAAAATCTTTTCCATCTGAAGTAGTTCAGACAACTGATCTATTGAAAATAATTCATAAAAATATTTGTGGACCTTTCAGGGTCCAAACACATAGGCAAGTTATACTTCATAACATTCCTTGACAAGTTCTCAAGATTTGGTTATGTTTATTTGATCAAATATAAATACAAAGCTATTGATAAGTTCATGGGATATAAAATTAAAGTCAAGAGACAACTTGGACAGTGTATCAAGGTTGTAAGGTTCTGATCGAGGTAGTGAATATATATCAAATGAATTCCTTGAATACTGTAAAGACCTTGGTATTAAGAGGCAAAAATCAATGACTAGAAACACCACAACAAAATGGTTTTGTCTCTTGAACATGGTAACATCCATGTTGGCAGATGCACAATTACCCAAAGTATTTTGAGGTGAAGATGTACTAACAATTATATATACAATAAACAAAGTGCCCTGCAAAGCAGTTTCAACCACTCCTTATGAGAGATGGACTGGTGTGAAACCAGATCTGAGACATCTCAGGAGATAGAGATCTATAGCACGTGTAAAAAATCTAGATCCCAAAATGGATAAACTAGATAACAGATCGATAAGATGTGTTTTATTGGATATCCAAAAGGATTTAGAGACTACAAATTATATCACTTTACTATGGGACTTATAGAAAGTAGAGACGTAGAGTTCCTAGAAGAACTCAATAATAAAGACAATGATCCAATGGGAAACCATGATGATCTACTGGATGATCTGATTTATTCAGAAGATCAGTCTGGCAATGAACCGACTATTGAACAGTTTGGTAACGAACCAACTGAGCATGAATCGTCTGAGTAATAGTTTAGTAATGGACCAACTGAAGAACAATTTGGTAATGAACCAATTGATCTAAGTATCTTGTCATCTCAGACTTTGTTAGGTCACTAAAGACCTAGAGCTCCTCCTTCATATTTGAGTGATTACTATGTATATCTTGCAGAGAAGTTATGCTATTTAACAGATATTGATAAAATGTCCAACAATCTGGCATATGATAAAGCCATAAACTTGCATGAATCGTCAGATTGAGTAAATGCTATGGATGAGAAAATTGAATTTATAGAAACAAATAAAGTTTGGGAGCTGGTACATCTTCCTAAGGATATAAGACCCATTGGGTGTAAATGGGTGCTAAACAAAAAGGACAAAGCTAATGGATTAGTCGAGCAATTTAAAACAAGACTAGTGGCAAACAATTTTTCTCAAAAGGAAAGAATTGATTACTTAGAAACCTATTCGTCGGTAGCAAAGTTTGCATCAATCAGAATAATTTTAGCTATTGTAGCTTTCTATGATTTGGATGTTTGTCAGATGGATGTGAAAACTGCTTTTTTGAATGGTGAGTTAAAGAAAACTATATATATGACTCAACCATAGAGATATGTCATTAAAGAAAATAATGACGAAGTGTAGAAGTTGCATAAATCACTGTACAATTTGAAGCAGTAGCCTAGATAGTGGTATTTTGCCTTTCATAAGGCAATCACAAGGCTTGAATATGTAGTAAATCAGCTAAACTAGTGTGCATATATCTAGAAAAGTAGGAGTCTCTTTTGTATCTTGTTGATGACATTTTATTGACTGGAAACGATAACAATATGATACTCAAAACAAAACTTAGCTAAATGAAAACTTCAAAATGAAGGACATGGGCGAAGCATCCTATATATTAGGAATACAAATCACTCGAGATAGAGACTCAAAAATCTTGAGTATGAGACAAGAACGATGTATTGATTATATCTTAAAGAAGTTTCAAATGTAAGACTGCAAACCTATTGGAACTCTCATAGCAAAAGTAGCAAATCTAAGCGGAAGAGATTGTCCTGGTGAAGGACAACCAAAATTGAATGCCCCATATGCACAGGCTGTGGCAGTTTACTGTATCTAATGATTTGTATAAGACCAGACATAAGCTTTCCTATCAATATGTGAGCTGCTATCAAAGTGATCCTGTTTGGCCTTACTGGCAAGCAGTTAAAAGAATTTTCTAGTATATTAAAGGAATGGAAGGACTGATATTGTCCTACCAAGCTGATGGGCTAACTCTAGTTAGCTATTCTGATGTAGATTTCATTGGTTGGAAAGACGACAGTAAGTCTACATCTAGATACATGTTTCTCTTTGAAGCAGGGATGTGTTGCTCAACACACACAAGAAGCAGAGTATGTAGCATGTAATGTTGCAATTACCTTTGCTATTTGAATTAATGGGTTCTTGAAAGGCTTGAAATGAGATCTTTGTCATGAACCAGTTCAACTATACTATGATAATCAGGCAACAATATCTCTTATAAAAAATAGAGCCGTAAGCTTAAAGAGTAAACATATAATGGTGAAATACTATCATGTTCATGAAATGATTGAGAAAAATAGAACCTCAGTTGACTATATGCCTACCAATGACATGGTAGCAAATCCCTTAACTAAGAGAATAACTGAAGATTTGTTTACCAAACATATAGCCCATGTGGGGTTAAGATATATTTGAAAGGTTGTGAAGGAAAGCTGTTGAAAAGAAAACATCATTGTAAACTTTGAACAAAGTTCAAGTTATGATGGATAAATCAATTATGAAAAACCACATAACAAAAGAATAAAGAAACCCACACATAGTGGAAGCAAGCTAACTGTCTCATGGCTAAGTGGGAGATGTTGGATAGTGGCCCTGAGCCCTATCCTTACATCTCGTAACTTTAAGGGAGTCCACTTGCAGTTATGTGATAATACTACTAAAATGTTTTACAAATGAAGATTTTATTGAATAAAATCAAGAGATTTACATCCAAAATTAAAAGATTTGCGTTACCTCCCTCTAGCCATAACTGTTGCTGGGCATCAAGAAATCATGGGAGGCAGTTTGTAAAAGCCCCAGCTAATTCAAAACTTAAGGTTAGTCATGAGATTACCCTACCCTGCGCCTCTCAGAAGCAAACCCAGAACTTCCCTAACTCTATTCTTCCTTCTGCTTCTTCCTCTTCTTCTCTATCTGTCATATTTGCTACCTCTTGACGCTCATCCTAGAGACGCCATTGGTGAATTTATTGTGAAGAAGAAGGGCTGATCATAGGTGCCATTCTGTTGGTAAAGTTCCATCAAGTGCCACTTCTCCACTTCTCACTGTGCTCTATTGACAAAGCACCAATCCAGTGACATCAAATGTGGTTTTCCTCCACATAATTATTTGAACAAGTGAAACGTCATAAGATCTCTTGTCGACCTGAAATTGTTAAAAACATGATGAGAGGGAGGGTTAGGTTAGTGACCAATTTTGTCATCCTTTCTGAACATAACATTGAAATCCCCCATCAGGGCACATGGGAGATGCAAGCCAAGAATAGAGCTTCGCAGGCAGGAGAAAGCCTCTTTGCAAGATGAAGGATCGTTACACTTGTATATCCCATGTGTGATGAATGTCTTCCCGAAGGCCTTATGGGTGCAAAAGAGAACAAACCAATAGTCATGCATTGCCAGAACTTGACCTGTGACAAGGCTAGGATCCCAAGCTGCTGCTAGACTGACTGTGAAAGAGGTTAGAGTTGGATCTCATCCTACTACCTGAGTTCCATTGCCTCCTTAGACAATATGGTATTCAGAGGCCTTGCCTCTTCCTCAAGGAGGACAGGTTGCAGTTGTTGATGGATCCTGCTAAAGACATTAATGCTTAGGTGGATCCTGCTAAAGACATTAATGCTTAGGTCTTTTGGGAGCTGCTTCAATCTAAACACAGATTGGCAGAGTGGAGGGAGTTTATCTAGTTCTTGGTGTTGAATCTAAGGGCACAATGGTTCACGTACATTGCCTGATGGAGGTTGTCTAGCGATTCAAAGGGAAATGTGCCCCATATCATAACATTGTGTCTACTATCTAGTATTAAAAAATGGTTTGCAATAGGATTCAAGCGAGGTTAGCTTTCAAGGAGTTGATGGGTCCAGTTTGGTTGCGCCATCTAGGGTGTTTGGATGACCATAAATGCTAGATCAAAACCAAAGTGGATTGGAGGTAGAACTTCATAGGATCTTAAAGACCAGTGTAGACAGCTATATTGCCACTAGCAAAAAAGAAACAGAACTAGTTAGTACTTAGGTTTGGATACTGACTGGTTGTATAGCTGGAAAATGGCCGAGAGTACATGATGGATGCATTTGTTGCGCTAGCTTCAGAGTTGTTGTGAAGGGCAAAACCTTGACCAAAAAGTTTTTGAAGATCTCTGCCTGTGCCCATATGCTAGAGATTGGGTCCGATCACCCTGTGCTAGACATCACTATCAAATTAACTGAAATATAGTTTGGCTTCCTTAGTCTACCCTGCAAATGCAATGTCCAATTTTTTGGCTTCTAGTTGTGTTGTTGTTGTTCATTTGTATATCTTTGAGGGGTTTTTGTACAGCTCTATATCTTTAATTTAATTTTTGGAGGTGAACCTCTGGCAAGTTCGTTTCTAGCAAGTGCTCTAAAAAGGGACTTTGGTCATTTTTTCCAAAGTCAGTATCCAAACCAGTTTCTAGAGCTCAAACAAATGAAGATGTTAATAGACCGAAGGTCTTAGTTTTCCTTCCATTTTTTGTTGAGCAAACTATGTCAACAAAGATGTCTTTACAGGCCACCAGTTTGATGCCTATGGCTGCTCTACCGCAGCATTTAGCCCATTACCAACAACTTCCGCCATTGATGCCACATCCTTCTTGTTCAAGAATTTTGTTCTGCAATTCTTCTTGACGTGTCCAGGCTTTCCACATCTATAGCATTTCACTACAGTTCCTTGAGTTCTCTGATTTTCAGCAAAACTGCCGTTGAACTTGCGATCGTTTCTCTTTTTAAATTCTTTGGGTTTTACAGGCACATGACTATTGGCTGGTTTTTTTTGGACAGTCATTAATTGTGCATCCTTTCTCTTGGCCAAACATTCTTGTTAAATAGCTAATTGTATGGGGACTTTCTCTAAAGTTAAAGTGTCAAACTGGAGACTCAGTGTTGTGACAGCCATATCCTAAGAAGGTGGTAGACTATTCAGAATGGTGCATATATGCACGCTATCAGATATGACATAAGTCTTTAGCCATGACCAACATCTTGTTAACATTGTTAGCCACTCTGTCTGACTCTTTCATCTTATATGAATTGTATTGTTCTATAAGTAGCTAAACATGCGTTATTGTAGTGGTGTTATGCTTTGAGGAGATAGTATCAAACATCTCCTTGGCAGTTGGACAGTCCTCAAACACCTTGATCAGGTCATCTTCCATAAATGTTAACATGATGGTTTTAGCCAACAAGTCATCAGTCTCAAAGGCCTCATATGCTCTTTTTTTCTCATCTGTGGGCTTGTTTCCTAAAGTGGGAAACGGCTTGTTGATTACATAGATCAGCCTCTCCAGAGTTAAGGCCAACATGATTCTACGCTTCCATGTATGGAAGTTGGTTCCCTTTAGTTTCTCAATCTTGGCCAGTTTTGAGGCTTCCACTCTAGAAATCATTTCCAAAGTTTAAATTTTTAAAGGCAAGTCAAGAGGAGGATCTTTAAATCACCATTAGATACATGCTGATCTTTGGGGCCCAGCTCCATGTGTTACACCAGAAGGGTATATATATTATTTCTTTATAGTTGACGACTATTCTCACTTCTCATGGATTTTTCCCTTATCCAAGAAAAGTGATATGTTTCCATGTTTTAAAACCTTCTCTAGCATAGTAGAGCGTCAATTTGAGGCAAAAATTAAAATTTTACATTTAGATGGGAGAGGAGAATTCATGAGCAAAGAATTGACCACATTCCTTGAAAGCCAAGGTATTCGATGAGGGATAACATGTCCTTACACATCTAAGCAGAATGGCATAGTAGAAAGGAAACATAGACATCTGGTGGAAATGGGACTTACCATGATTATTCATGTGAGTATGCCACAAAAAATCTGGTTTGATGCTTTTAAAATAGCTTGTAGACTTGCAAATGACACTGTATGAGAAACTCTTGCATGAAGCTCCAAAATACAATCATATACGAACTTTTGGATGTACCATCTATCCGTTGATTGGGCCTAGATGTGCTTCAAAATTAGAACCCAAAGCTCAAGCCTGCGTCTTCATCGGCTATGGAAGCTCTCATAAAGGTTATATCTGTTACAATCGAGTCTCCAATGTGATATCATATCTAGACATGTTAGATTAGACGAAAGAAGCTTTTTATACTCTCATTGTGGTCCCTCTATTGCTCCCTCAAACATTTCAAGATGGCTAGAATCATCCACATAAAAGTGCATTGAACCTTGACCTATTGACAAGCCAAGAGAGAGTTTGCCACTTATTGAGTTAACCAGCATCATTCCTAGCTCCCCAAGTTCCTCAGTTGTCCAAACCAGTGCCAATTCCTTTGAGTCTCCCTCCAATGATGAACCCAACAACCAATTAGTTGTGCCCACTAGGTCTCATCACATGGTAAATAGATCCCAAGACGGAACCCGACGGCCTAGAGTCTTCACCTACTTGACGTAAACCATTCTTGAAACTGAACCTACCTCACTAAAAGAGGCCCAACAGGACCACAACTAGGTTAATGCTATGAAAAGTGAGATGGCTGCTTTTTACAAAAATAAAACATGGGACCTTGTGTCGAGACAACCCCACTTTAACGTTATTAGATGTAGATGGGTCTACAAAATCAAGCATCATTTTAATGGTACAATAACAAGATACAAGGCCAGATTAGTGGCCAAATGATTTAATCAAAGTGAATGTGTGGATTACTTTGATACTTTCAGTTCAGTAGTCAAATCAACCACTATTCGACTTGTTTTGTCTATTGCCTTCAGTCATGGGTGATGCATTCAACAACTTGGCATCAATAATGTCTTCCTTCATGGAACATTGAAAGAAGAGGTTTTATGATTCGGCCACCAGGGTTTGAAAATTCAAAATTGCCTAATCATATTTGGAAACTCAAAAAAACTCTTTATGGACTCAAACAAGTTCCCAGAGATTGGTTTGACAGCTTGAAGCTTTCTTGTCAGTGAAGAATTTCAGGAATCACAACATGATTCGTCACCTTTTATTCGCAATCTGGTTCTAGCACTATTTATTTCTTGATCTATGTTGATGACATTATTCTGGCTGGCAGCTCCAAGACAGAAATACATAAATTTTCAGCAAAGCTTGGACACCACTTCTCCCTCAAAGATTTACAACAAATCTACGACTTCCTTGGAATTGAGGTATCCTTCAACAAAGATCACCTTGTTCTCTCACAAAAGAAATATATTCTTGATGTACTTAGCGAAGCTGGAATGGAGAAATGTAAAGATGTTGTTATACCTGTTGTTTTCAACTTACCCCTCTCACGACATGAAGGAGAGAGACTCATGGATGCTACTCTTTATAGGAGCATTGTTGGATCCTTGCAGTATGTCACTATCACTCAACCTGATATTGCCTTTGTTGTTAATAAAGCATGTCAATTTATGCATGATCGTACTGATCTTCATTGGGGTCATGTCAAACGCATTCTTTGGTACCTACAAGGTACGAGCACGTATGGTCTTCAAATTCGAAGAAATCAGTCTATGACGTTGGAATCATAAGCCGATGCTGATTGGGCTGGCTGCCCAGATAACCAACAATCTACCCGTGGATTTGTTACTTTGCTTGGAGAAAATATTATTTCTTGGAGATCAACAAAATAGTTGGAGCACGTCCAAGCATCGAAGCTGAATATAAAGCCTTTGTGATTGCCGCTTCTAAAATTATTTGGTTGAAATCTCTTCTCTAGGAATTCAAGGTTGACATTACGGGACCACCAATACTCAGATGTGATAATCTTGGAGCTACTTACCTTGCAGCCAATCATGTTTTTCATGCAAGAACAAAACATATTGAAATCGATTTTCATTTTGTTAGAGAGAAAGTCACCAAAAAGAAAATTCAAATTTAATTTGTCACCTCACAAGAACAGTTGGCTGATATTTGACCAATGCTTTGCCTGGACCATGGTTTCATGTCTAAGGATCAAACTTAATCTCGTTGACACCTAGATCAGCTTGAGGGGGAATGATAAGATGATCTACGATAATCAAGGAGAAGATATGATCTATGGTTACACCAACCCAGCGTCATTCAAAACTAAACAATCTCCTCATGATAATGAAAGAACCATTTCTAAAACAGTCTCCCGTAATCTTGCCAATGTCTATCGTGTGAATCCAGATCCTCAAATCAAGGATCTCAATTGTACACAGTAACTATAAATATGTGCTCTTATAAATGATCTGGACGTAGGCTGAGTTTCTCCCCTGTGGACGTAGGATGAGTTTAGCCGAATCACATTACATATGTGCTCTTCTCTTTATCTTTTGTTCCTATTCTCTTCTCTTAACTTAGTCCTAATGCAATTTAACCTGGCCACCAGCAAGAGTGGCGATAGCTGCAAAAGCAAATGAACGACACATCTGCGCATAAACCATTTTCGTTAGGGCTGGGCATCGGGCAGGGCCCGGCCGGGTGGGGCCTCAGGCTTGATCTTATGCCGAGGCCCGGCCTAGCCCGATTATTCTTTTTTTTTTCTAGGAGGGATTCTTGCTCTCTGGTGTGTTTTTATGGGAACGATGTTCCCTTCCAAATTTTTTTAGGTGCAAAAAGTATGGGATTATTGCCAATAGTTGCTGTTATGAACCGCGTGTAGATTTCTTGGAGGGATTGGAGCAGAGTACCATAGTGCTGCCTGTATCCTTCCAAGCGTATAACTGGTGGAGCCGCTGAATCTAACGAATGGGCAGGGATCAGAATGCCGGCGCGAATTCTGCTGGTTCCCGCAAGCCCTAGTTAGGAAAACGATTGGATAAGCGCAGCATCCGCACACATCTACCTGAAGGAGCACTTTACCCACTGGTCTGTGGGCCTTCCTAGCGTCGGTGATCTTCAGAGAGGGAGGAGAAGAAGATAGTACCTTGGGTTTGCTCCTGTAGGGCCAGAGGAAGGTTCTGACCTTCAAGGGAGCCACCTTTCCCTGGTTGAACTGATCGTATTCCTTGATCAGATTGCGGACGTCCTCATTGGAGGACACAAGACCAGGGCGTCTAGATCATCCGTCGGCAATTGATGATCACGGAGGGCTTGCCGGACATCTCCCGGAGGTTAACCACCAGCTCTGTCCAGTATAACTATGGAACGAAAACCCAAACCTAAGTTTATTTTTCTGAAAAAAATATATATATTTTTTAATTTTTGTCGAGCTTCTCGGGGCCCTCGATGATCACAGTCATGGGCTCAACCCCGACCCATTAATTACTGGGCTGGGTCGGGCCCGATAAAGTAAGCCCATTAAGCAGTTTTTGAGGGCTGGGGCCCAAGTCGGGCTGGGTACTGAGTACTCTGCGTCAGCCCGGCCCGGTGCCCAGGCTTACCTTTGGTAAGAAAAGTCATTTCCTACCATTAACCTCCTTGATCTCCATATCTTGTAGTTGTTTTGACTCATCCCCGACCATCATTTCGCCTGAAACAATCTCCATCGAATCCCCTCTGCTAATAGGTGGAGGCCCCATCGACGAGACCTCCACTCTCACGAACCCTAGCCACGCGCAAAGCAGACCCTCTCTCTCCTCACAGAACCTCCAACCTGTGTAGAACTCTCTCCTCACAGAACCTCCAACCTGTGTAGAAGGTGTCTTCAAATCTCAATCTGCTACAGTTCAATTTGAATGGGCTGATATATACGGGATTTAATTATTTAGTGTGAATAAGCATTCCTATCGCAAACCTGCTATGATTACACCATAATTTTACTAGAAAGAATAGAAAACATGTGATTACAAAAGATGGTAGGAGCTTGAGGAAAGGAATCCCAAAACAGCTCTCCTGCCCTTGGGCAATGTCTGAGCTGCAAAGAAACCTCCTCCAGAAAAAAACAGATTACTGCCCGATTAGTACAAACTGTTCCCGATCTTGGGGGTAGGCACAGCTCTAGGTCGGAGATTATATATATATATATATATATATATATATATATATATATATATATATAATCTCCGGCCTCCCACACATTGATACATTGACTGCATAGACCGGATGAACGGATGGCCGGAGCATGTCAGCTTATACATTGGCTTGTGTAACATTAAGTATCAAACCTTGGATCCTCTCTTCGTGAGTATTTTATGAATAAACAATTTTTGTTGCATTTTCTGCTATGAATATTTTAAGCTCTTTAAGTACCAGCTTTCCTCTTTATCATAATTGGAAACTCAGCTTTTACTAAATAAACATTGTGGATAACATATATGACGTACTTTTTTTTCTGCAAAAATGAAGATAGAGTGCACCGTTGACTAGGGTGATCACAAACTCTACTAATTTCTTCAACTTTGAAGATTGATCATAAAAGTATGGTTCCTGCTTCGTTGAAAACATAAATTGTTGGCACACATATATATGTTGTTTACGCGCCTATACGTTTTTTGCCACATGTATACATGAGTTCAACATACTGAAACCTATCTATCGAAATTTGTTTGTGAATCAGTGAACTGGAAACCTGAAAAAGTTCCTTTGAGTATAAAAGTCTTCGTACCAGAAGTCTTATCTTAGGGAATGAGGGGCTGGGTGGGAGTTTTGGCTCTCTTCTAAATGATAGTATGAAATACTCCTCATACTCATCCAAAAGAAGTTCTTTTCAATGAAAAAGTCTTTGTCGCCAAGATAAAGTAAATAGATAAATAAGTAAATAATTGAGCCGTTCCTTGGCAGGTTTTCATTGACTTGTATTACCTTTTTTTTTTTGCTAAACAAATTCCCTTCATGAAGAAAAAATTAAGATGACCTCATTTAGTTGATAAATTGTGAGATCTTGACTCCATTAAATGACCTTGAAACGGAAATCTAGTTGGGCGTGCAGAGTGACGGAAGCTGAGCTCATCTTCCCTAATTATTATTATCTCAACCATTTTTTTAATTCAGGGTTTCCCACCATTAATGTGCTTATCATATTCGGTATTTTTGACATCTGGCTTTTTTAAAACCAATCATACGAAATTACGAATGTATTTCATGTCTTAAAAAGTTAGGAAATAAGTTTTTTTTTGTTATTTCTGTAAACCTGTAAATTATAAAATTATGTAATCCGAAAGGATAAACCATGGATCTGTAAATCCTCATACAATGTTATTTTTTTAGAGAAAACCATTATTTTCAGTCAGATCTTTTTATCTTGGCAGATGTAAGGAGTCTGCCTTTTACTTCTAAAACCATCCAAGTCCAGCATATATAAGACTTTTTTCCGCAAAATTTGACACCATTCTGTTACTCAATCTAATCATTTTTAATTTCAATGAAAGACTCGGGGACTTGTGTGTTGAGGTATTTTATTTGCAACGACAAAATGTCTCAATCACCTGATGTCATGTGCCAGGGCAACTTGTATGTTATGTGTTAGATATTTTATCTAGGGTGGCATAATGTCTCAATCGCCTTATGTCATGCATGTGAGAGCGAGTTGTGTCTTAAGGCATTCTAGGACGGCAAATGCTCTAGAAAATAACATGCTCTTAATGTCTCCATAAAAAAAAAAAAAAAAAAAAAAAAAAAAAAAAAAAAAAAAAAAAAAAAAAAAAAAAAAAAAAAAAAAAAAAAAAAAAAAAAAATCAAGTGGATTTCGAAAATTGGAAAAAGAAAGGATGAGCATGAAAAGTAGCTACCGGTGAGAAAATCCTTTTCAATTTCAGGGTCTACTGGGAAAAGCGTCCAGAGGAGAAGACGTCATCCGCTGATCATCCTGAGGGACGTCCAACCCTTTAAACGAGGGGAGAAACGAGGCATGGCATTCATGGTGACTCAACTTAGGGCGATTGCATCGGAGCTTGAAGAAGATCAAGTTGTTCCATTGAAGGCCACGGCCGCTTGATCACTCGGCCTCTTGGAAGGAGTCAAGCTGCAGCTGCACTTGTTCTTTTATGGTATATATTTCTGAACTTAGAAACTAATTTCTTGGCCATGACTCATGCTATGAGGTGGGTTCAATTTTGTAGCCGATTTTGTTTCGTTCACGATCTAAATTTATGGTTGTGCATAGAGTTGGATGCCACAGAAGCCGCCGACTCATCCTCCATCGCCTGGGGATCCCTTTCATTTATCAAGAGTTAGATGAGATGATTCGGTAGTTGGCTTTTTTTTTCAATTTTCAATCATCCAGACTTCCCCCTCTTCAAAGTCGAGAAAAACTTTGTACACTCGCTCACCGTGGGCGTTAGTTCAGGTTGCGAGAAATCTCAAGTCTCTTTGTACGTTAGTTGATAGGGTTTGCATTGGGTTGGCTTCAACTAGTGCATCACTTTCTCCTATTGGCACAACGAAGTTAAGTGCATTTGCCACAAGTAAAAGTACCCTTGGAAGGGTAAGCATTCAACCTTGACTTAAAAAAACAAAAAAAAGGGTGAAAATACTGAAAAAATTGAGATGCCTGCGGCCTGGAAAAGAGGCAAGAAAGAGGGATTGGCCGATTCATTTCTTAACACATTTCTGATCCTTCCTGTTTCTGAAATCCAAACGATTTTGTTTCTGCAACTGTACGATCTCTCTCTCTCTCTCTCTCTCTCACTTTCTCTCTCTCTCTCTGAGCCATAAAAGAACAGAAAAATCGTTAGTCAACTACTCCATGCTGTGCTCGCGGACAACATGCGTCATCGTCCCAGCTTATTTCATTTTCACATATCATCTCATGGGATTCCACGGATCGGGTTTGGCCAGCACATGACCCGTTCTACATCTACTATTATGGTCCAACTTTGTTGGTAAAGAAGGGCCCAACTAATATTCCTTCACCGGGCATGAGTCATGACTATCGTTCCGGAGTAGGATATCCGGACAAGCTGTCTCTCGTTATGGTGGGTCTTGGGCAACGAATTTGAGTACTGGGCAGGTACCTGGGACTCAGCCTGATCGAGCCTGGGAGGGGTACTCAGCCTGATTGAGCCTGGGAGGGGACCGGGTAGGCCTGGGAGGGCCTGGGTGGCGACCGGGTCGGCCCGATGGGCCCGATTCAACCCATTATCCTAGCGATGGCTGACCTAACCTTTTGAGTCCCAACCTACCCTTGTGATGGAGTCATGTTTGATGAATAGGAGGAAATCCCACCGTTAAAGCAAGAGCCGAAGTCTTCATTCTTTCTCCATCCTGGAGTCCAATGCTATGGTGCCTAGACTCAACCCCCATATCAACTAATGCATCGTTTTTTTCTCTATTGACAAAAAATTATGAGCGCCCATGTCACTCTAACCAGCAGGACTGCCAATTAGCCACTAGTCCATGCCTACATGCCAACAGTCTGTCTCTTTTGGCCTGAGGTAAGCAAATAAAAGGAAGTCCATATACATGGATTGGACTCCTCTTGTGCCACTTTGCTCCTTCAAACACGGTCCTCTAAGTTTTTATTAAATTATGAATAGGATAGGCCAACCGAAAAAAGGCAAAAGAATCATCTTATTGGTAATTTAAATTTTTTTATTAGTATCTTTTATTTTATTATGGATTGGTAATCTAGTACCTCTTAAATTTCGGTTTAAGCCAGCGGCAACCACGGAAAGCGAACTGCTGCTGCTAGTCCCAATCATCATATGGTCGGTATTTTCGTTGTCTTCTTCTCTCTCCTCTTTCTTTCTTCAAAAAATTAATGAAAAAAAAAAAGATTACAAACTTTACAGAAAAGGCAAAACTCAAAAAAACATTGAGTAACGTCTAGTTACAATTTTAAGTACCGAAAACAGTCTAAAATGATTTGTCGGCCATACGGGAAGCACTTTTATGATCATGAGTAGACGATCTCCACTAATAGCTAGCCTTATAATGCATTGGAGTTCATTAATTTTAGCAAGGTACTTTGGTTTGGTTGAATTGGTAAAAGTTTTTTGGTATCTATATTCGCTTAAAAAGAACCATATATTACCGGACTCTCTCTCTCTCTCTCTCTCTCTCCATATATATATATATATATATATATATATATATATATATATATATATATATATATCTTGCACATCTTATTCTCAAATGTCTTTTTTCAACATATAGTATTGGAGAATCTGTATCTCAAATCACTACACGGCCCTTAGACGACGAAAAAGGTGGATGGTACCTGCCATTGTCCTCCTTAGATATATAGGTTCAGTTGTAAGACCATAATACCTTGAGATTGTTACTATACACTATACATGTAGACATCAAGTCTTTCGTCAGGCAACATTACAGGAAATACAGGAAACAATGGCAGTGCTTTTGGGTAATTGAAAGTCTTTTCTAGCGAAAAGTGACCTTTCGGCAGTTAACACCATGTTCTTAATTGATTAATTTTTGGCAAAAGCATGCGCCAGTAATTCGGACGGAGTTGAAAGCCAATGGCCAAAAAGAATTGCAAAGAAAAATTGACATGGGTTTCAAACATCTTAGTGACTATATTCAGCATCAGCACAGTAACATTGAATTTTGATTTAGTACTAAACGGAGGAGTCATTGTTCGTGAACATGAAGGTGCTTAAAAATTGGTTCTAAGGGTCACGTAGGGCTCGAGTTTAACTCACGCGACCTGTAAACTGGAAACTCTTACTTGGCTACATTTGCGTGTGTGCGTGTGTTACCGAGTCTGCTATCTTTTAACCCATTACAGTTTCTGTAGATTGCTCATAGAAGAAAGGCATCCTCTTGTTCTAACTTTCTAGGAATGCTGTCAAAACCAACAAATTGCTTGTAGAACATACGCTTGCTTAGCATGAGACCAGAAAAGAAAAATAGATGTCTGTATTTGTGAAGTTGACTCCTTTACATTTCCCACACTTCAGATAACTAAATTCACAAGATGGTAGAAGCCCATCATCTCAACGAGGATATTTACCAAAACATCTTGTCCAGATTGCCTGCAAAATCACTACTGCAGTACAGGACTGTCTCCAAGCAATGGAGGGCCATGATCTCTGACCCTCAATTCATCTCCCTGCATGCTTCGAATTCATGCAGCAAAAGCTCTCATGTCTTTGCCTCAGTCTACCTCAAGGGCTCAAGACCGTTTCTTTGGAACGCCTCCGCAGCAGGCATCCGTTCTTCTCTGGAGTCCTTCCTCCTGCAGAAGGGTTCTGATATTGTCGGTTCCTGCAACGGCCTTGTGTTCTGTTGGAACTATGATGGCCTCTCAAGCTCCATCATGATACTGAACCCCACCAATATGGACTACATTACCCTTCCGGACCCTTTAAAAGAAATGTCATTGATGTGCCAAGAACCATTTGCCAGTTATTCCATTGAGACCAGCGTTGGCTTGGCCTTTGACACTTGCATGGGATCCACCGGCTTCAATTACCAAGTTGTACTAGTTGAAGCCCTTGTTCCAAATTGGCAGGCTTCATATGAATCACCCCATGGCTTGAAGTTCCAAATTTACAATTCAAAAACTGGTGCATGGTCTATGTCAGGAGAAACTAATAGCAGCCACACTCTGTCTGATGCAAGCCCTGTGTACCATAAAGGAGTTCTATTTTGGCTCTCCATCAAGGCGCAGATTCTTGCTTTTGATGTAGAGAGACAGCAATCTTGCTTATTGGAGTTGCCATCACAAATTGTGGAAGAAAAGCGGAACAACAGCCCTGCAAATTGCGATGATGAATGGTTTGGAGCCTTAGATGGAGGTCTCTGCTATTTGAGAACTGGCAATACTACAGTGAATGTGTGGACAGCCACTGCAGATTACAAGGAAGCCCAGTGGGTTCTGAAGTACAGTTTGTGCTTGCAGAGCATCGTCTACAATCACCTTTGTCTTTTGAATTCGATACTGAACCGGCGCACTTGTTCTAGTGAGATAGTGTGCTCGAAGGGAAGCTTGGACCTCAAAGTGTCTGAGATGGACGTGAAGTTTTTCTATCCATTGTGTCTCTGTGGAGATAACAGAGTCCTCCTGAGGGCAGGGGACAGCATTCTTTCTTATGATATTGAGACTGAGACTTTGGTGGAATGTTGCGATTTTCGTTATGTGAACTTTTTTTATGTCTACCCACATTGCAGCAATCTTGTCACTTTTAGCCTTTTCAAGAAAAATTAAGCGAACTTTTTGGGTGGTTACTTGCTTCCTTTTGCTTTGAAGCTTGTTGTGATAAACTTTGTGGAAGTTCTCAGTAAACCAGTATCAGTAATTTAGATGATAGTGCCAAGTGGTGAAGTATATGGCTTTAGATTCAAAATCAGTTAGAGTAACATCTCATTCTCTCTCTCTCTTTGCATGTGGGATATGCACATTGATATAATTCTATAAAAAACTGAAATATAAATGGTGTATGAATTCGCACATAAACTGTAGAAGTTGGCCCAAGGCACAATGGGAGAGGTTCTTCTATAAGTCGGTTAATTAAGGATCCCTCATGATGGTGCAAGGAGTTGAAGATATCTAACCTTTGGAATTCAGAGGTGCAGTCTTTCGCAGTACACTTCTTTGTTTTTCACTACCTGAGATATGAACTGTACTAGCAAATGCTCTTGGTGTGCCTCTGTATTCTTGTTAAATTGACAAAATAAAATCTCCTGGTATGCCTTTATATTCATGCTAGCTTGATAAAATGCGACCTCCATGTAACAACTAAGATGCAAGACTCCAGACAATTAAAAATCAAAATTGGAACAAGAATACTTATCGTTGAGAAAGATAAAAAATGGATAATTTGTAATTTCCAGCTATTTTCCAGCTGAGGAGACACAAAAAGTTGAAGACCTGTGAGATCGCTATATGGCATCCCTTCAGCAGGCATAACCTTTCAAAATTTCAAAGTTACAAAACCCAGTATGTTGCTCTTTGAACTCCAACCAACTATTAAGATGCATTAGCAGTTAATGATCCCCAAATGTTCAGGTTGTGAGCAAAAACTGGACCAAGTGTATTAATGTCGCTCTTCTTGGAGGAAAGCAGCAATTTGAAATCTCTGGAACTGATTGAGGAAATTAATCAGAAACTAGAAAAACTTCATGGGGAAGTTTCCAACAAGATTCTGTAATCAGCTTGAAACAAAATGTTTACAGAACAACAAAAATTGTTCTTCAGAAAGTGAAGGAAATAAGTTTCTTGCTATCCTTGTCCAAGAGGGGTACAACAATGCAGAGCTTTGTCGAATGACTGCATCCTCATTAAAAAATGGAACATAAATTTGATTAAATAGAAATGAAAATGGATGTCGTGGACTATTGTTTCAATCTTTTCGCTAAAAAAAATTTAGAAACTGACCATTTGAGGGGCGTTGCTATGCTTGTCAGGCTAGAAAAAAGTGAAAGTTCTTTTCAGCCTCGATCAGCCTTAAAGAACGAGTCTTTGCTTTATATTAAGAAAGTGTTCTAGAAATGATGGTTTAGAAAAGCATCATGAAGTTTGTGAGACAAGAAACAGAAGAGCTAATCATTCAGCTTTTTGGGCATATGAAGATGTTCAGATTAATCGGTCATAGTCATGCTGTTTTGTTATTTTAAGAAACCAGGAACTTCTAAAAATGGTGCAATTCTAACCAATTAAGCTTTGTATTTCCTTTGTACTTGATAAAAATGTGACAAGCTACCTGCAAGTTTTTGTTACAGGTCAATTAATTGAAGAAAGTACCTCACTAATCCTAATTTTGTAGATAAGGCTCGCATAAAAAAAGGATGATAGTGGATCAAAATGAATCTAATGAAGCCATATGAGGGAGTGGCCTGGGAAATCTCGTGTTAGATAGTGAAAGTGCATTATGACTGGGTGCCACACTCACCTTTGTGAGTGTGGTGGATGGAGAATCCCAATTTGAAATTCAAAAAGCATCAAGGACCTAACTAAGAGGATTTGTCTATCTAATTTATTCTGCTAATGACAGAGAGGCCATTGCACTTGTCATCATTACACTGATCAAACCTCTTATTATCATTCCGATCAAGGTTTCATTGCTGTTGATTTCATTGCTATTGACCCTGAAAGTGCATTATGACTGGGTGCCACACTCACCTTTGTGGGTGTGGTGGATGGAGAATCCCAATTTGAAATTCAAAAAGCATCAAGGACCCAACTAAGAGGATTTGTCTATCTAATTTATTCTGCTAATGACAGAGAGACCATTGCACTTGTCATCATTACACTGATCAAACCTCTTATTATCATTCCGATCAAGGTTTTTATTGGAATTATTGAAGTTTTTATCTTACTTTTCCTCTCTAAGTATTACAGCTTCTTGCACTAGTAGCACTTCACCTGGAAGTAATTGTTATTTCTACTCTTGCATTGAGGTCTTCAAAAAAACACAATTTCCTCCTTTGCAAACATTGCATATTGAGTTATTGTACCTTCTTTCAAACTGGTTGAGTTTAATTGCATTTTATTATTGGACATCTTGTCTTCGGCAAATATTAACTCTAATTTTTTTATCTTTCTTTATGTTTTTTTTTGCTCTCCATCATAGTTTAAATTCTATTAGTTCTACACCATGAAATTTAGCCTCAAACAATTCTCTAAGGTGCATGCAAATTGTCTAAATAGTGGATATTTTCATCCTACCTAATACAGTGCTCCTAACAATTAGTTACTTAAACATGACCAACATCTTGTTGACAAGATCCACTGTGTTGAGTCCTTCATCGTATGTGATTTGTGTTGTTTGAGAAGAATTTTGGTATGATTTTCAAGAGTGGTGCCATACTTTGATCTAATAGTATCAAGCATCTCCTTTGTAGCCTTGCGGCCTTCAAAAACTTGAATCACATCAGCATTGATGTATGCTGGCATTATTTTTTGCGTCAAAAGATCACCCTTCTGATTTTTTTTTCATTTATGAGTTTCATGAATAGCAGTGTTCACACTAGGAATTTAAATCGATCTTGTAGCGCATAATTCAATCCTTAAATGGCAATATTAGAGATTTTTTTTTTTTTTTGTATGTGAACATTCATCTCTGCCTTTGCCATAGGGTCCTTCTCCAGTCCTTCCCTAAGACAGTCGGGGATGGTCCCTTCGTGTTGGCTTACGGCCACACTTCCTTAATGCCATTGTTGAGGATGATGTAGTTGACACACAAATGACATAATGAACACCACCAGTTCATGAAATCCACTGGTATGGATGATGTGATGAAGATTTCGTTGATGGTCTAAGTATATGTCTACTTATATTGGTGGACCTGAATGTCAGTGTATCTCGTTGGTTTACCCACACAGCTTACCATCAGTAAAGTATAACAGTTCTACTGATGGAGGTTCACCATCAGCAAACTCTATTCTTTTACTAATAGACTCTTTTGCTTGTTATATTCGCGTGTTTGGCACATTAGTAAAGGTCCATTTTACTAACAGGCATCTCATGTGAGCAAAAACTTGTAATATTTTTCTATTATTTTCTGTTATGTACAAGCCATATAATGAGAATACAGAAAAGCCTTGCAATTAATGGATTGCAGAAAAAAACTGCAATTAATATATTACAAAGAACATATTCTTAATTAACATATAAATAGAATTACAAAATCACTTCAACCATTTGCTATTCTCTTCAATCACAAGCATGTTAATAAAATACATAAAAACTAAAACAAGTCCAACAAAGTTGTTGATATATTTAATCCATCTTTCATATTAAGATGGTACTTGTACATCACATTGATCAATATATGAAACCAAGTCCAAGAATTGAGATTTAATTTTGGTCTACACGTATTAATGGTGGAAATCAAACAGTGTTAGAAAACCTACATAGAAGAAGTAAAATATGTTAAAAAAAATGGTATGAACAATGTAACGTATAATATATTTTAAATTTAACTGAATGATTCTGCAAGTGAAAACATGATTTGAGCATATCCACCCTTTTACATTAACATCTAGCTCAGGGACCCTAGCATAGGTTGCCCTTTGCTCGGGTACTCTCGCACATGTTAAATTTGAGCTCATCATATCATGCATATTTGTCCTCAAGCACAACTAGTTCTCATTGTAGGGTGCTTCAACTGACTCTTGTTTTGTGCTTACATTAGAAAACTACAAAGGTTTGACACCTACTATTCTCATTCTACATACCGACCCTGTCTATCTTCTCCCATCACTAGGGATCGCACATCACAACTGCAATGAATCGGGTGCTCTCTTGGGCAAAGTAGCTATCTTTTCCTTTAGATGTTCGTAATGTATAACATATAAGCAAAGTTATCATACAATAACATGTATTCTATTGTGTGAATGACAAATGTATACAACACCTACTACAACACTATCAATTTTAGTGCTACTTCAAATAACAATAAAAACTTCAACGTGTCAAGGCTCAAGTCCATCATGTACAAACTATACAAAGGAATATATCAACTCAAAATATTGTCAAAATTATATTTTACTTTCTTTGCTTTAAATCGTGTGAAGCTCTATGTACCTGTGTGTATTGGTACTTTAGTGGTGCACTATTTTGAGTTTTTTTTCCCTAACTTCTTATAAATCAATACATCATATATGATATTACATCCACTTATACTAAGATTTATAGTACAAATTAATTCCCATTGAATTTATGGATGCATACCTTTTTGCCTCTTTTCATCAAAATGTTTCATCATAGATTACAACTAATCGCTCTAGAATCTTGTACTTCACAAGTTGAGTTTTAGGAGCTTCAAAAGTTTGAAAATGTTTCTCATGAATCAGATTGGGTGTTGTTCGGGAGTCAAGAAATTGTTGCACATTCATCTGACTCTAGAAATTGCTTTTTTCATGATGATGATAAGCTTGCTGAAGCTTGGAAGATTAGTTTAGGAAGATTTTGTCTGTCTCTGATAGTCTCGCTTTGTTTAGATCTCAAAGTTTAGTTAACCGTTGGGAGTAGAAGACAATAATAACATGCACAAGTTTCCAAAAATCTACTTTAAATGAGTTGGGTTATTTTGACCACTCATGAAAAATCAATGGTGCGTAGCTTAGGTCTCATGTATGCATTCCAATATACATTGTCAAAACTTGTCCTTGTCTACTGATTGGCTATTTGGGGATGTTCACATGTAGTTTATATTTATGGCCATGTCTCAAATTTGTAGTGGCAAAATCTCAAGTCAATCCAGGTGTGTTTCTTGGTGGGAGTATTGTAAAAAAGTTAATTAAAACATAAATTAATTTTTAGTAATTAAAATTATTAGTAATTGAATAACATTGTTACCTGAACAAGTTTCATCCCATGTCACATTTTTAGTGCCCTCATAAGTCAAAGATATATATTGTCTCTGAAAAGTCATTTAACAAAAGAATATTTTAGCAAATAATAAATGAATATACATATAAACAACCGTAGAACAATATTGGCATCATTTTATCAATGCAAAATGGCATAAAAACATTTTATCATGTCATCTATAGATAAACATATAACTAGTATGACAAATTAACTATGTAAGCAATAACATATGTGCAATTCATACCAACTACCTCTAAGAGAATGATTAATCACAAATTCTTATACATCCTCCCTAACTCAAGTTACATTATCATTGACATTATCAGCATCAACAGCTAGCACATTATGCAGGTCTAGATATATATCATAATCATTATTACTGTCAACCTCTTCTCTTCCTAAAATGTCATACATATTTCTAGGTCTTGTTTTAATGATATGTCAATCACTTTCTATCGGGTCCTCTACATAAAAAACTTGTTGCACTTGTAATGCTAAGATGAAAGGTTCATCTTTTATACATCTGAAGTTGATGTTGATGCATGTGAATTCATATTTGTCTTGTTTAATGTCACAACCAAGTGAACTAAGTACATTGTACCATTCACATTTGAATAGAACAAACTTCAGAGTCTCCATATAAGTGATAGCTACAATGTTTGTGACAAATCTATAGTATGCAACTTCACAAATCACATGATTCCTATCTCTTGAACTCTTGAAATTAAAGGCCCTGCGTGTTAACGAGTACACCATTGTTTTGGTACTTCATAGTTATATCTTTATCCCTTGTATGAAATCTAAACTCATTTCATACAAAGTCATTGTATTGCAGCACAATTTCTCTTAGAAATTGGGACTATCATACAATATCATCTAATATATGTTAACTTAGATAGTCACTTGTCACAGAAAATGTGAATATTAGAATCATTTTTTGAAGCTACATTTAAGCATAAGCTATGGATGGATGTGTTGCATTAAAATATGAGAGTCATAAATTTTGAGCCCTGATACTTTTGTTTTGTTCAAATGCACACATTTTGAAATATTTGATGCAAAGCCATTAAGGATCCTTAAGTTTTCTAGTACTTTGCAAAATATTCTTTTTTCATCTCTCTTCATTGTGAATCTAATCTTGCAATGAACGTACACGTGATTTTGAAACTAATTTGGAAATATTGTTTTAGAAACATGCTTACTATCGTGGGGACTTTTAGAGCATTGATGTTTGGCCAATCTTAGGTGGTACCTACATAAATACATATAAGTTAAAGGGCACATGAAACACATCTATAATAAATTAATTAAAATATCCAAGTGCCTACAGAAATACTTTTGAAAGATATTGTTATGGTGTCTTATGATTGAATAATATATATGTGTGCACTTGTTGAGGGGTTAAAGTGAGTTATCATCTCTTACACCCCTAATGGACAAATTGCATGAGTCACACTGGTTTCAAATCCTGAATTCACAATAAGATTTTTATTGTTCCTTTCAAGATTATTGAATCTTGTTCAATACCATGAAAATATGCTGAACAAAATATCATACACTCATCTACCAAATATCCCTACAACGGAACCTTCATGTTGACTTTATTAAATCTTGTCTTAGTACCATGAAAATATGCTGAACAAAATATCATGCACTCATTTGCCAAATATCCCTCAACAATGGAACCTTTGCATTGAATTTTATTATGTACATAACTCTTGTTTTGATATGTACCTACATTATACAATACATGACCATGAACATAAATATACAAGCACAACTAACGAGTGTTAGATAGTGGAATTATGCACCTCTCAATAAGATACATCCAGTAACATTGCATAGACCCGCCCAAATGAACCTGAAGATGTAAATGGATCATCAAATATATCATGATGTTAAAAAAAATATTGTCGGAATATCATCTCCAATTTATGTGAGTGCAATTTGTTTCTCATTTTCTTTATTCATTATTTCTTATGGCCTTCAAGCATAACTTTCTAAAAACTTGCACAATTTAAGTAATGCAAGATTGACTTTTTTTTGTAACGACATACATATGGCTAGCAGAATAAACTGTTGGAGAAATATATGACAATAATTGCTCTTGATGTTTTATATTTGATGCCATCTTGGTTGTACCTTTTGCATGATGCTTGTGGAATAGCCATCTAGAAGTTTAATTTTTTTAATACCTTGCAAAGTAAATCCTTTTATATCCTGCTCATATTATAAAAAGTAGTGGAAAGTATCCACCTTTCTAAATTATGCTACTGCCATGCATGAAATGATGTCTTATGTTCATTTCTTTCAAGTCTAATCAAGCATTCGTATGACCTTTGGATTTCTTGTTCATGTTCAATTATATACCAATGATGTTGTCACATACATTGTTTTCAAAGTGTATAACATCTAAGTTGTGTTGTAACATGTTATGCTTCTAATATGGCAATGTGAAGAAGATATTGATTTTCTTCTAGTTGTGTACAAACATTTCATCTTAGCTCAAATTATCTCCCATTACATCATTTGTCAATAGCATTTACTACAGTAATTCACTCCCAAACAGGAGCGCCGATCTCATTTGAACATTACCATCAAATAGATGATGGTTTTCTCTATATCTATGACTCATAGGCAACCAATGGCGATGTTCCATATAACACATTTTTTCGTTGTGCTTTAATTTACAACTAATAGTATCTATGTAACATACTGAACATGCTTGCAGCTAGCTTGCCTTTAATGCTCAACCCAAATTGATGATCATGTCCTAAAAAAATCATGTATAATCAACATCAAACCATCACACAGTTAAAAGTATTCCCTTGTACAAATGTCAAATATGTGTGCCATATCATTCAATAATGTTAACAATTCATCTACAAGTGGTTGCAAACAAATATCTATATGTAATGTATTGAGAGCAATTGATCCAAATACTGTGGTATAAGGTTGTCTCATCCACATCTAATATGGGAGATTGTAAATAACTAAGAAAATAGGTCAAACAGTACAAGTTGAGGTCATAGTTCCAAATGGATTTAAATATTGCTTGCAAAACCATGTTGTATATTTTAAGCATCTGCCCTAAAAGATGAGTTGATTTCATCAAAACTCTTCCATGCCAATTTATCTGTGAGGTGTCTCAACACTCCATCTTTAATACGGATTTCAAAATGTCATGTCATTAGTCATGCTACATCATACATTACAAATATTTTATTTGGCCACAGTGCAATTGAGAAATAACACAAAGTTTTCATAGATTTTTTTCCCTTGTTAGATGCATTCATGGTAGAATGATTGTTGGTGTCTTTCCATTGTGACACACCATATTTTTAGCATATATCTTATGACATGGACTTGTTTTTATATAATATGTAGTTATTCAGGTGCATATTTTTAGCCTCGTACACGATCTTTAGTAACTGCATTCTAGTGGAGTACGCTTCATGCAATAAATCATGTAACATACCAAATCACTTGTGGCTCTACTCATAGAGAATCTTGATATGAAACAAGTGGACTAAAAATTCATTTTCATATGTCTACTACAGCCTAGATAAAGTTGTTCTTCTGCATCTCTTCTCAATCTTTCATACATATCATTTTCTTCCTTATATTCAATAACATGGGTAATAAGCCTAGATGAAGTCGGTGCATCTTCATGCATGTCAAAAACATCATCTAGCATTCTTCAAAGTGCATGACAGATGGTTAACTTCTATCAGTGACAAAATTGCTTTTTTGTGCTAATGTCATCAAACATATGACTAGACAAATCTAAGACAAATAATATTTAATTACCTTCTAAGACCTAAAATTGTTGTATTTCATGCATGGACATCTCATTTTTCTATTGAAAAAAGCATTAGTAGTAGTTGAAAAATCAAAAAAATTGTCTACATTGCTTCATTCTGCACTATCTCTTCTCTTTGTGATCCAACTTTGATTTTCCATATTATTAGAGTTTTGATCTAAATAATCAAACACAGATGCAGAAGAAGTTAACCAATAGACCACCACCTACTAGTTGTTAATAATAACACATTATGTGGAATGGTGGATGGGTATTCTTTTCTCCTTTCATGTATGGTGAATTTCCTCTTTGAATGGGAGACTTGCACTAGCTTAATCTATCATCTTCATGATCATCTTTTAAAAGTGTTGTATCAAATATGAGTGAAAATCATTTTTAGCTTTAAAATTTTAGATTTTGTGCCCAAGTGAGTATGGTGGTCACTCTACGGGCAAGGTGCCACAATCAGGTTGGAACTCAGGAACAGCCATATTTGCCTTGGACCATTGTCATAGAAGACCTGCCTTTTTAGGAGAAAACATGTTTTATATGTCAAAAATAAGTCGCTTCAAAAAAATGTCTTTTTGAAGAAACACTTGAGATTTTCAAATTTTCCATATTATACCGAGAAAATCTAACCATTTAAAACCTATAGATGATATTTGTGACAATGTCTTTGAGGTTAAATAACAAGAAGATTTTGCTAGAACTTGAATATAGAACATAGAATAAACAAGAAAATGAGGTATAATATTTGATTACATTATAGAGAGCTAAATAAAGCCAAGCCTGTGACTTGTTTTTGCTTGTGTGACAATGCAAAAATCCTTCTAGCCTTTGAAACTACACACGCTTGCAAGCAAGCAGAAAGATTCAAAAATATTATAAGGTGTGAAATATTTCTACAAAAGATTGCAGATAATAGTCTACAGTAAAAGATAGAAGCGGATCTTAAAGAAATCAAACTTTGATGAAAATTAGGTGTGTAAAGAATAGAAAACTATCATAGAGTAGAAAGCAATGAACTTTTAAGTTACTCAAAATTCAGGATTGTTTTCTACAAAGGTATCCTACTTTAATAAAACAATCTAACTTTGAAATGGTTTTGCTTGAGATTTGGTCTGAAAACCTAGAGGCATAGGAGAAATAGACATCATTTATAGAACAAGAAAATCAATTATGACCAGGAAACACTAATGTCATTGTTTTAGCCAACTACATGAGGGACCCTTTGTATTAAATAAGAAAGCCTGGTCACCATGTCGTGGCCTTTCGAATATATAAATATACGGTAAGAAAAATAAAAAAGCTAAAAGCATTGGTTGTGACATCAAAATAAGACTTGCAATAAAAATAATATTGTGTAAAGATCTGATTCATCAAATGTGTAGGCCACCAAACAAAAGAACACATGATTTAGTCCCATGATGAGCAAAATATATAGCTTAGATGTTAGAGACAATATTTAAACACAAAAGCAGATTGAGAAGCCATGAATGAGATGAAATCCACATAGAAGGGAAACCAAGGGAAGAATGAAATGGAATCGAAAGAGTACAAAGACAGGAGAACAAAAAAGATAAAAAGGAATAGTATAGACTGAAAGAAGCAAATGAGAATAAGATGTCTTCTTTCTACAGGTAGAAGAGGGTGTGTTGTTGCTTGTGCTTCTTCCTAACTCCCTTCTAAGGTATGACTATGGCCAACTCACTAGCAAATATGAAGTATTTATCACCGTAAGAAATCAAGTTTATGCGATATGAGAGACAAAATGTGGATAAACATCAAAATTTTTATGCATATATAACCATGCAAAATTTTAATGTTTGGTGAAACATTTTTTTACAACAAATTAAACCTAAACTGGGAAACAAAGTTACATAGGGAGGACAGATACTCAACAGGTGTATGAGGGGAAGGCACACAAGCAATATTTAGGAGAGAACTTCTTATAGGAATAGGATTTTCTGCAATTTTTTCCATGACATGTATTGGTGGGAGTGAGATTGACATTACCTCTGGTGGCCAGCAGATGAGATGTTGGAGCTGCATTTGCAGGTGCACTTGTTTCTGGTGGTCCATCCAACCACAGTTGCTAGTGGTCTGTCTGATGGAGATTGTAGGTGGGTGCGCATTTCAATTGTGGTTTGAACTGGTCAATGGTGGCCAATGGAGATTCGTCTATAGGTTAGTGCACTCATCACTGATGGTTCGTCCAAGCATAGTCGATGTTAGGTGCCTTGTCACCAGTGGTTCATTCAATGGACATTTGGGTGCAGCAGCAATGAACAAATAGGAAAGGGAAAAGAGGAAAGGGTATTGAGGGCACAAAATAAGGGTGCAGCAGTGAACAAATAGGAAAGGGAAAGGAGGAAAGGGTATTGAGGGCACAAAATAAGGGCAGCATTTATTCACGCAGTACGAAACAGTGTCACTAAAATTGTACCATTACTGACATCATGGAATATCATAAGTAAAGCATGCTATATTGACATGCATGAACACCTTATCAATGAAACTTTAGTTATACAAAAAACTAACATTATTGACATGGAGGAGGTCAGTAAATTATAATATACATTGATGGATATGATACAATGCTAGTGATAATCAAATAAATAAGAACAATCATCCCAAGCCATCAGTAAAAGATGAATCCTTACTAATGTACCCAAAATTTGTCAATAAAACTATGTGTCATGCTATTGAAGGAAATGACCTACATTACTGTCCTAAGCTTTCACGTCATTAAATTAATCATACACTAATGGACCCATTGCAATTTCAGTGATAATCAAATTAATATTGATGATGTTTCCAGTTGTCAGTAAATGTGCTCTTTAATGATGTCTCTATAAGGCAAGTCAGAAAACAACGAAGCGATTTTGAGAAATTTGTCTTGTCATTGGTAATAACAGTCTTCATTATCACCACCATGCTTTTCTCAGTGACATCAAACTTTTACTAACACGCTTTCATTTGCTTGTTAGTCAAAGCTGGGGTGTTTTGTAGTGGTTGAAGCAGTTCAAAGAAATTGAAAGTGATCGTTGTTCCTGTGGAAGGAATTTAGGCATTGTGTGGTGAAGACAGAGACAGACAAAGAATGAATAAAATGGTAGAAAACATTAGGGGTTTGCTTCACGAGGATAACTGTATATTTTATTACGTATTTGACAAATTTAATCATGTATTTTCAGGTCATTGTGTATATGTGTCCTTCTTGGTTTCCTTAACTGTCTACTTTTACTAGTTTTGGTTGTAGAGTTAGTTATGAAACATTAACAAAAAAATTTACTTTAGAAATCATTTTGTTTAAAGCTATGGAAAATGGAATGGACTTCCATGATGAGCAAACCCTCTCATCAATTATGTGAGTGTATGGTTATGACTCATAGCAATAACCCATTACCACCTAGCAGCCACCACCTCAAACAACCTGACAACATAAATATAATCAATCTAACCAAATAAGACCTACAAGTTGTGATTGAGCATGATATTAAATTGTGTATATGCTGTTTCGAAGAAAATAAGTTCTGCATTTCTAATTTTTTTCAGCTGGATTCATAATTCTGTGAGCATGCTCTCTTTGAATGGTCTGATACACATTGTTAAAGCTTGAAAGGGGAGACGTCAATGATATTTGACTTCTAACGTTCTTAGTTGCTCCCTAGTACAGCAAATCTAATGATTTTGTCTTGCTCAGTTCTTTTCCTCCAAGTGTTGGGGTCAGATGTGGATGGGCAGTATTGCATGCGTTCATCCCAAAGGTTTCAGTGTTGACATAGATACACATCCGAATGTTTATCACTCATTGAGAGCTTGGCTAGATTTACTTGAATTTGATATACCCTGGCTAGGTATGTTGTTCACTGTACAAGTCTTTCAAGGTATGCCACACATCTTTAGCAGTTTCATGATAAATAAACATGTTTAATAAGCCATGACATTACCAAATCATTTTCAGTTTACCATTCACCATATGTGGGATCCGACATATCAGGAACATGGATGTTACCAGTTATGTAGCCTACCTTTGATCTCCCATTCAAGTACAGTCTTGCAGCTTTAGTCCAGCTTAGATAATTCGAGCCATTTAGGAGGGTAGTGGTGATCTTCAAGGTGTTGATTTGCTGATGAGTAGAAGCACTTTTTGTTCCTCTGACACTGCTGGAAGGAAGGTTGGTTGTCACCACCGTTCTGTGACTCACCCATAGATGCTAAAGGGATCAGGCACTCATCAGTATGATCATAGATTTTGCTCTGATACCATATAACGAACAAGTAAAAGTGGGAAACTGTGAAAGAAGAAGAAAGACCAAGAGGACTAACATGGTTCGGCAGTAATGCCTAAATCCATGACAGAAAGGGATGAGGATTCTTCATTCTTTGCGCTTGTCAGGGATGCATAAAGATTTTATAAAGAATACATAAGAAATAGAAAGGGAATCACCAACCAACAGTTTTGAATATCATAACAAAACTAGTTATGGAAAGTAAGCAGCCAGACGCCTTCCTTAAATAATGACCCAATGTCTCTAAGAAATCCATCACAAGAGATCACCTTCTAAACTTGCGTAACAGTTTTCTGGGTTCCGAGTGAGCAATTTCCCACGGGTAACCCGCTCCTGCCTTCCCCCTGCTCAAGAATTAGAAGTTTGATAAATGTGTCCCTTATCACCATCTAACGATACTGCTGGAAGCTGCTAGTAGTTAATTTTGCTTGCTTGACTTGTAAAAAGATTTACCAACCTCCTGGAATGTGAAAAGTAGGCACCCAACTTGCTTGACTCAACTCATATGAGCATGTTTAATATTTCAAATTTATTGTACCACAAGATAGATGTAGCATGTGCATGTTTATTTTGCAAATAAATAAGCTAAAGAGTTCGTTTTTCTGTTCTAAGTTTGCGTTTATGATTTTGTTCCTCCACGAGCAAACAAGAGTGTGCATACCACACCATCAAATAGTTGGGCATGGCGCTGGTGTAAGTGGATCACATTCAGTCTACTGTTACATACCAATCCGATGTTCTTTCTAATAGAAGATCTCAAATCTGTGTTTTAGACCAAATGCCCAAATCCATGGAGTTAAATTGGATGTACACATTCATTAATGTATCAGATCTTCTATTGGATGTTCACATATTCATAATCAAATTTGGATCCAAATGGAATAAAAAAATGTCCACACCATATCTGGAATACAACTTTTAAATTCATAAACCGAAACCCATGTGTTTCCAACTTTTCAATTGACAACCAGACCTGCATATGAATTTAAATACCCAATTGAATTCGAAGAGCATTGTGATATGTTAAGCCAAAATGCATGAATATTGGATCTAGAATATTTATTTAAAATCAATTTTTATCATATGTCATTTCTCAAATGTGAGTCCCATTTGATTTCTTAATTGGACACCAAATGTTTTCCATCTCCAGACTTTTTTGAAGTAGTTCAGTGTACTATCAGCCCTATATGTCACGAGAGATACGGATTCAAGCGAGCCTGTACTGTATGTTTTGTCATTGTCAAAAGGACCCGAGTTCCCTAAAGCCTCAAACCATAGGATCTTGATCCAACATGTGCTTTCATTTCTTTCATCCAAACTAGGTGTTGATTGTCAAAATCTGCACGACATTAAATATATATGCTAGATTTTGGGTTCAAGTTCCACAAACTACTGACAAGAATGAAAATAAATCCTTGTGCCAGATCCAACCCTTTTGAGTCCCTAATTTCAGTTAGAGCATATATTTTAATACCTTTAATTTGATTAGTGAAATCCCCCTTTGCAATTTCTAGGTAAGAGGAAGATGCTCATGAATCTCATTTGAGTTTGGGGGCCGCTTAACTTGGTGAATATTCAAAGTATAATGAATCTCATTTTGATTTGCTTGACGGTTTCTACCACTACAAAAAAAGATTGTTTTACCAACATGTGGAAAATATAGTGTCAGTGAACATCAACATTTACAGATGTTCGCATAGACATGTTGGTAATTACACTTTTTTAGCGATGTCCATAGTTGGATGTCGATTAAAATCGTTCACCACCAACGCATGGAGCTACTGTGTCATTAAAGTTCAATCCTATTGAACGTCAGTGAAAGTGAACAAATATGTTCTTCTTTACCAATGCATTGTGGTGCTCGTGTCGATGAAACTTTTCAACATCGATTATTAATGGCATCTAATTATGCGTATCGGTAAAAACTTATTATAATCGATGTGTTAATCTATTTGTGTCGCTGAATATTGTGTGTGCATGTCCACAACAGCCTTTTCACCAATGCGGTCTGGACGTTGGTAATGTTTACCGCATTAACATTGCCAACTTTTTTAAGTTATACCCCTATCGATGTTTTCTATGCGTCAGTAAAGATTTCCCCGACTTATTTCCTCTGCTTGAACCCTCTTCTTCTTCTTCTTCTTTCTTCTTCCCTCTTTTCTTTTCTTTTTCCTCTTTCTTCCCAGCGGTGATTTTTCGGTGAGCTCTTCTTGTTCATTGTATTTTGAACTGCTTGGAGATTGAAAAGATTGGTTCCTCAATCTCATCTTTATCTTTTTTTAATTTTATATGATTTGAAGTTAAAACATGCTTGTAGGGTATATATCCGAATATTTCTGGGAAGATCTTGTCGTTTTCCAACAGTATTAGGCCATGAAATCTTAGAAGCATATTTCTTGACCTTAGTACCTTCAATTTGATATATTAATTGCATTAAATGTCCACTCAATTACAAAACCCCTAATTTTAATCTAATTTTTGCCATCGCCAGATTCTGTTGCACTGTGGGTATATTTTAGCGTCAAATTTGGACCATGTCTAATTCAAGAAAATATCGTAGTATATTAAAGTGTCAAGTTGATATTTAGGGATAAGATAATATTTAGGTTTAATATATATATTAAAGGCATCAAGTTGTTTGAAAGATGTGGGATTATCCAAATAACATGTTTTGGTACTTGTTTGAAAGATTGCATGATAAACTATGCAATGTGTATTTGTTTCCATGAATAAAAAATCAAATGGTTGAAATCTAGTATTGACAATATGAGAAGTTGAGTATATTGAAGTTGGCTTTACAGACCTATTAAAAGATTCATAATGGAATCTGGATTACCAACAGAAGAGAGAAATATGTAATTGGTGTGAAGCAATTTTTTTTTACTATACTATCACATATAATGCGACAGTGAATGGGCAAATGAGATGCCCTTGTCTAAGATGAAATAATGTTCTCACTCCAGTTTGCTAAAAATGTCCTCAATCACATCATACATAATGGTTTTATATAAATGTATCTTTGTTGGAAATATCATGGGAAAAGAAGACATTCACATGAATTTGCATCGAAAATAGTTGTGGAAAACATTCAGTGATTGCTATCGGACATATTTTATACACAACCAGATGCACCATCTTCCCAGTTACAGATACTACATAAGATAGTTAGATCAACGATGATTATGAGAGAATGATTAAAGATGCTCAGCATCCACTATATCCAAGATGCAGCAAATTTACGAAGATGATTTTTTTTAATATGATTGTTTTGTATGCAAAATTTATGTGAGTGGACCAACAAAAGCTACGGCTTGTTGCTTGAGTTGTTAATTGATGCATTTTTGACAAGGGTAGAATTGCTTAAGTCAATTTATGAGGCAAAGAAGATCATTGGAGAGTTGGGGTTTGATTGCCAAACAATTAATATATGTCCTAATAATTATATGTTATTCAAGAATGAAGATGCAATTTAGATATAAAGGGTTGTATTTAGATGCAATTGATATGTTGTACCAGAAGATATTGTTTGGTTGTCTCAATTCTCAAAGAGAAATGCATTTAGATATAAAGGGTTCATATATAATGGATCCAGATTTCATACAAGGGGTAAAGATGTATACAAGAAATACCAAAATAGTGGTGAAGTTGAATACTATAGATATGTCATTGATATATGGTAGGTGAGTTACTATAAGAGACTAAAATATGTGTTATTCAAATGCTAATGGAGGTCAGTTATTATGGATATACCACTATACATTATTTATGTTGAAGTCTTATATTAACATCCACTTTATTATATGGAAACGTGACAAATATGAATTCTCATAAGAAGGAGCGCCTCTACACAAGTGGATTATGCATGAATATGCACAACTGTAAGGGTATGGGAGGCATGAGTGTAGGAAATTATTCAAACAACCTATAAGTCCTCAAACTAATGCCAAAATAGGGAAATTCATAAGCACATACAACATCTCACAAGAGCATTGTGAGTCAAGTATGAATTATTTTGCTGAAGATAAGTCAAAGGTATGTATATTACATTCACATGTAATGAGTTTGTATTTCTTATATAAGTTTTGTGCTTCAGGGAATCAGAAAATACATTCACATGTAATGAGTTTGTATTTCTTATATAAGTTTCATGCTTCAGGGAATCAACAAAAAATTTATAGGCGTAAAAAAAAAATACTTGCATACAATTGGCACACAAAGTTTTGCATGTTTCACAAATATGGAGGTACATTTTTCTTCTTTCATGTGTTATATAATTGCACATATTAACTGACATATTGTCTTAATTGCAATATATGGTTTGGGGTTCTAAGCAGTCATCACGTGTTGAGCTATTCATTGCTACTAGAACCGCTATTCATTGCTACTAGAACTAGTAAGAACCCAAACTACACCAACCCTGCAATTAATGTTGTGATTGTAAGTTTCACTTAAATAATTACATTCTTCTACCTCATTAGCATATATGTTATGCATATACTCGAATAATTATATTTTTCATGATATATGTTATAAGTTCAACTAAAATAGCAACTCCAAGTGGTGCCTCAATGACACAAGATATACCGAAAAGTAATGACGTCTACTTCAAGGTGATGGGACAAGAGAGAGATGGTAGAGTACAGGCGATGGTGCTAGGTTTAGTCTTTCTCAGTTCGTCCTCTAAATCGAGTGAAATACATACTCTATGGGAAGAAAATGCATTCTTGAAGGATAAAGTTTCTTCTCTTGAGTCTCAATTTCTTCAATTTCAAGCTCAAGTTACTCAGTTTGTGGCACAATAGCTTGGTGAGACAAACCTATGTTGTGTGACAGTTCATTTCTTGTAATGACTAATGAGTTATATTTGTTATACTTCATTTATGATAGAACTAACATGTTTTCTTAATGTTCATTGTAGACATGTCGATACCGCTAAATTTTATATGATTTCCACCTCAATGATGAAGTTTACCGTGGTAACAGAAGTTGTTCATACTATCATTTTGTTCAAAATGGTTTTGTAACTTTTAACTATAGTGAATCGGTTGTTTTGTAATATAAGTTCGAACAATTATTATACCTATATGTTTGGTCCATGATCATGTAACTATTTTGTTTGTTTTATTTGATAGATGGAAAATGTAAGCAAGTATATTGTATATGTATTTTTTATTTTTGAAAAAATTATGTCATAGTCGGATATGAAAAAAATTGAAAGACTTTGACTAATGTGTAAATATGCATCCATAAAGAGTGACAACAATGTTAGGCCAAACGTTGGTTAAAATTTTAGCAATGTCCAATTATTTGTCAATAAAAATTTTACATACAGCTTGTCTCATTGTCAATAGAGTTTTTACCGACGGCTACTAACAAGCTGGAAATAATTAATTATTATCAACGTAAAAGGACGTTGGTAATAGTCAATGTGTACCTACGTATAGGCCACACCGGTGATACCCTAAACTGACACTTCTATCTTGTTGGTGATGATTTTGCCTGACACTCACTTTATCAACAATAGAAGGAAACTTGGATAAAACCATTACTAACATGTATGCTATTTTCACTGATATTTTGTGGCTGTCGGTAATGCTTATGTTTTTATAGTGTACATCTATAATGGACATATCATAACTCCATTCTTGAGTTTTCCTTCTTCTGTTACTATATAATTTGCAAAATATCATTCATAGACAAAATTAATCATGGTTTGGTTTCTTATAAGGTGACCTCATAATCATATGTTTTAAAGATTCCAATGATGCTTGAAAGTAATCCTTTGAATTGGGTTTTCAATATCAGCTAAACCTCAGGCTATTCAATTTAGATTTTCAAATCACAAATGTCTGTTAGACAAGCTCGTCTCTCAACTTTTCAAACTTTAATATTGTAATGTAAATGAATTTTCATTTTTTCTGCACACAAAAGCATAACCGTTTAGGGTAAGTGTCACATTTAGAACCTTGTAGTTATTTTAATACTACAGAAGTTTTTGGTTGTTGAGGTCCATCCTTATTATTCCTTGCAAACTCCTACCTCATGGTAGAAAAATCTGTGAGTGGCTGCTTTTGTTGGTAGGCTTCCTGATCATCAGAGATACAACCTTATGACTGGATGTCTCAAATGGGTGTTTGGCGACACCTTTTTACACAATCCAACCTTGTGCTAAGAGCGAACGAATCATTTCACCTGCAATGGTATCAATCCTTTTGATAAAATGATCTGCTACTGGTAAGGGAACTGCAGTATTCAAGTCCTCAACAAACAATCTCTACAGAAATATTAAATTCACAGGCCTACAAGGAAGCCTGACATGTAAAACTGAAAAGGTGTGCCTTCCTTGGTTATCCAACTAAATCCAGTCTTAGATCAATCGCCCTTTTTAGATTGTACACTAACAAAATGTCATACTTCTAAACTTCAGTTAAAAAGCAAAGCAAATGTTGTGGTTGATTATAAATACCATATACCAATGGACCTCCAGTATCTCAACCATGGAAAGTAGAAATCTAGTCAATTTATCTTCACAGAATAATTTGAGAAACAGCCTTTACACGATATTTGGAGGCAATCACAGAACTTGAATCCACAAACTTTATTGTCTAACTTAGAAACACATTATAAGTGGCCTATATCATCTCGACTATGGAAACTTAAAAAAATTAGAGTAAAAATATGTTCACAAAATAGCTTGAGATCCAACTCTGACACCATCTCTAGGACCTTGTGTGCTAGATAGATACTTTATTTTGTGGTATAAATAATAAAGCTTATGATATAAGTATTAAGTCTTTCAACTAACGTCCCAGAAAGCTACTTGCAATATTTAGGCAAGTTAGACTCAACAAATACTTAAATACAAAGTATACTATACTCAACATATGACATATGGCTTGCTTATTGTAGCATTCTAGCTAGTAGGCTCATTTTCCCTATTTGTAATTATAAAAATCAATTTTTAATTATAATTAACAATAACATTAGTAGCTCAATATTTCTAGCTAATAGACTTGTCATCTTGTGATTATCATGTACACTACTGGTATTATTAATTTACATCAAATTATATCGGTTAAACAATATTGTTGTCTCTTTAGAAGCAATCATCCTTTAACCTTCAACTTGTCTCGATATTTTGACTTTGATTACTTAGATTTATGCTCTTGTAATATGGAAGATCGAAGTTAGATCACAAAGAGAAGAGATAGTGTATAATATTTGAATGGTGTAGGCAACTTCTTTGATTTTGTGAGAGCCAATAATGTCATTATCAATGGTAAAATGAGATGTCCATGTGTCAAAGGCAATAATGTCAGTCATCTACAATCTCCCACCATGAATGTGTACGAATCAACATTCTACCATATTATCATTTCTCATATCTGAACCAACTGTACCCAATACTTTTGGTATGGATGTTTTTTTACAACTGCTTGTAGATGAATTATTAGCAGTCAGTATGGCATGACAGGGTATGCACATATGATATTCATAGAAAAAAACACTTGCCCTTGCCTGCTACTTTGATGTCGATTATACATGACTTTCAAGATATGCTCATCTATCAGGGTAAAATACTAAATGCAAGCTAGCATGTCCAATATGCTATGTGGATGCTGTTAATTGCATATTAAAGCAGAACAAAAAAATGTGTTATATGAGACATTGTCGTTGGTTGCCTATCAGCCATAAATATAAACAAAACCATAATTTATTTGGTGGAACTATATAAACGAGACTGGCTCCAATTCTCATGTATGGGAGTGAATTACTTCCACAAGTGAAAAGTACAAATGATGTAGTTAAAGATTGTTTACATCAAGACAATATGTTTATGTACAACTAGAAGAAAATCAATATATTTTTCACATTGTTGTATTGGAAGCATAATATGCTACATCACAATTTAGATGTCGTGCATATTAAAAAGAACGTGTGTGACAACATTACTAGTATATTGTTGAATATAGACAATAAGTCCAAAGATCATTTGAATTCTCAATTAGGCGTGAAAGAAATGAACATCAGACCATCACTTCATGCATGACATCACTATATTTCAGAAAGGTGGATACTTTGTGTTGTTTGTTGTAACATGAACAAGGTTGAAAAAGATTTGTTTTGCAAGGTGTTAAAGAATTTTAAGGTTTCATATGGCTATTCATCAAACATCACACGAAAGATACAACTAAGAGAGCACGAAATAACAAACCTCAAAAGTCATGATTGTCATGTGTTGTTCCAGTTGTTTATTTTGTTGTTTGTACACAGGTCTTTACCAACAAAAGTCAATCTTGCAATACACGAGTCTTTTAAAAATTTGTGTTTGAAAGCTATACCAAATATTGAGTTGCATAAAATGGAATAACAAATTGCAATTATAATGTGTGAGTTGGAGATGATATTTTCATCATCATTTTTTGAGATTAGGACACATTTGATGATTCATTTAGCTCATGATGTTTGTTTATGTGGGTTGTGCAACATCATTGGATGTATCTTATTGAGAGGTGTTTAATTCTGCTTTCTAACAATTGGTATAAGTTTTCCTTCTATATTTATGTTCATGTTTTGTTCTTTTGTAATGTAGGTACTTATTGAAACTTAAGAGTTATGTATGTAAAGGAGTCCACCAGAAGGTTGCATTGTAGAGGGATATTTGGTAGATGAGTATATGACATTTTGTCCAACATATTTTCATAAATTGAGGTGCATTAGAGGTGATAAATTTGGACACCTTAACCATTCAACAAGTATATACGTAAATATTATTCAATCATAAAGCAATGGAATGATGTCTTGCATAAGTATTCATTGTAGTTTATCTATATGTTCACATATCTATTATATATATGTTCCATGTTCTCTCTAACCTATATGTATTTATTTAGGCATCACATTATATTGGCCAGACGTCAATACTTTAAAATGCCTAATGATATTGAACATGTTCATAAAGCAACATTTTCATATTTGTTTCAAAATCATGTATGTATTGGTAGATATTGAAATCCACTAATCATTCTACTGCATCCAATATTGATATACTCTATGAGATAGATTTGCCAACAATGTGAACATCAAAGTCAACATACACTAGAAGATATCATATGGTTGTCTTAATTTTTTGAAAAATTGTGTTGTGATACAAGGGCTTCATATCTAAGGGTTTCAATTTCATGCACGGCTTGGTGAGTATTGCAATGTAGTGTTTCAAAGAAGCCACGCCCTAGGGGCCAAAGGACTCTCCACACATGGAGGAAAGAGAAAATCTCAATTTGATTAAGCAAGAATGAACAAAGTGTCTCGGTTTTGGCTTAAATACAAGTGCCAAACCGGTTGAAAGCAATGTCTCGAGATGTGACGTAAAACAAACCGAGTCTAACATAAAATGGTACAAAAGCAAATCAAATCAAGTAAAAGAGTCTAAATCTGAATTGGGCCAAAGGACCCACCTCGCCCAAGTCCACCTGAGCTTTGTCAACTTGATCCACGAAGTGGGCTCGAGCCCATTGCTCTTGATCCTCACCCGGATCGCGTGTGCTCCTCTCCATGCCGAGCCCACCATCATCTAGGTCAAACATGCCTAGGTCTTCCTCCTCCGGACTAGGTGAGTCTGGGTCTTCCACGTCTAGGCTAAGTGGGCCTAGGTCTTCCTCACCTAGACCAGGTGGGTCTAGGTCCCCTAGGTCGAGATCACCTAGGTCTTCCATGTGTTGTGAGTCCTTAGCCTCACAAGGACTTGCAACGCGCCCCACGTCTTGCTCTAACCTGCCAAATGCTTTTGTTGAGGAGTTAACCTCACAACACCAAAGTACTCCACATCCGTTTGAAGCCGCTTCTGCCTCACTTGAGGGATTAACCTTACAATGAAAAACTCTGTCTTTTCCCAAAACCGCCAAGGAGGAACTAAACAAGTTAAACTCCCTAAGCATTTAACCCTCTCCAGTAGTCACTCCCACCTGTTTTTCGCAAATCTCAAAAGAGCAAAAGTTAGTCTCACAATAAAAAAGAGTGCCTTCGATGGAGGTGCCAATGTGGGAAGTACGAGTTCTAGGTAAGCTCGTATCAACCCCACCCTCCTCAGATCGAGCTTGTCCCCAAGCTCGTGTTGCAGGGAATCGGAGACGGATCTGACCAATTCCTCCCAAGAGGTTCCTCCATCTAGACCTTCCCACTCAATCAAGACCTCATGCCTTTGCCTACCATCTCTCAAAACGTATCGGTGCCTCAAGATCCGATACGGAGTAGGCTGCTGGTTTGGAAGGTGCTCTATGTTTCCTAGAAGAGAACCGTGATGTGGCTTCAACCGAGTTGCGTGAAAAACCGGGTGGACTTGTGCAGCTGGTGGTAAAGCGATACGATAAGCTGCCTTTCCGATACGCTAAAGTACTTGGCATGCACCATAATACTTGGGAAGGAGCTTCGAATATGGCTACCCCAGCAAGGATTTCTGTTTGAAGGGAAGTTGTTTCAGCCAAACATAATCCCCCACACTGAACTCTCTGTCTTTTCGTCCCCTGTTGTAGAACTGACGCATACGAGTTTAGGCCTTAGCAATGTTCTGCTTAAGAGATTCCAGAATCTCTTCCTGAGTGCGTAGGGTACTATCTAACTCATCGTCCATGGCTGTCCCTTCTTCATAATGTGGGATGATGGGCGGTGAAAAACCATACACTGCCTCATACGGTGTGACTCATGTGCTTGAGTGGAGGCAAGTGTTATATGACCACTCAGGCCACGATATATGTCTGACCCAAGTGTTGGGTTGTGCCCCTGCAAAACATCTGAGGTATGTCTCCAAAGTTCGGTTCACTACCTTACTCTGTCCATCGGTCTGAGGATGGTGCGCAGTGCTAAAATGCAGGGTGGTACCCGCTAGTCGCATGTACTCTTGCCAAAAGGCCCCTAAGAAGATCTAATCTCGGTCACTCATGATGGTGTTGGGCGTTCCATGGAGCTTCCCAACATGATCGTGATATGCAGCAGCAACTAGGGGATCTTGATATAAACGGCGCAAGGGTACAAAGTGAGCATATTTTGTCAGTCTATCAACTACTACCATGACTGACTCCTTTCCTTCTGACCTCGGCATTGCCTCTATGAAATTCATAGAGACATCTCTCCACGGCTGTATAGGAATGGGTAAGGGAACTAAGTGCCCGGGAGGCCTGACTGCCTCATACTTCTCCCTCTGACATATCTGACAATCACACACAAACCTCTTCACATCAGCCTCCAAGCCCTCCCACCAAAACTGGGGTTTGATCCTGCCTAAGGTCTTGGTCACTCCTTCATGCCCCGCAGAGGCCGACTCATGGAAGTTCCTAATGAGTTCGTCCCTGAGAGTAGACTGTTTGGGAATCACGACCTTGCCCTTGCGGCATAGGAGCCTTCCATGTATGGAGTAGTTGGGAATGGATCCCTCATTCTATGTCACAGATGCCTTCAGCAGTCTAGTGCTATCCTTAGCATCTTGCTCTAATGCAATCCTGTCCCACAAATTAGTGCTCACAACTGAAAGAGTCATCAACATATTCTCCCCCAGATGTGAGAGAGCATCCGCGGCAGTATTTTAGGGACCCTTCTTGTATTCTATGGTGAAATCATAACCCAACAGCTTAGAGAGTCATCGTCGTTAAATAGGAGAGGTAATGCGCTGGTTCAACATATATTTGAGGCTATTGTGTTCAGTCCTAACCACAAATCTCTGTCTCAATAGGTAAGGACGCCATTTGTCCACAGCTAGCACCATAGCAAGGAGCTCCTTCTCGTAAATGGAGAGAGGCTTGGCCCTCTTCGTAAGTGCTTTGGACATGAACGCTACTGGATGTCCTTCTTGACTCAAAATAGCCCCAACCCCCACATCACTGGCATCTGTCTCAATCGTGAACTCCTTCTCAAAATCGGGTAGAGTCAAAACCGGTGTTGCCATAAATGTCTCTTTCAATTGAGTGAAGGCTTCCCTTGATTTTCTCTTTCCTCCATGTGTGGAGAGTCCTTTGGCCCTTAGGGCGTGGCTTCTTCGAAACACTACATTGCAATACTCACCAAGCCGTGAGATTAGTGGAGGTCCAAGCTTCGTTAATGGCCGCCGGCAGCTATTGACACCTTGGATTTGCATCGACCCCGAATCAAGCATTCCTTGAGGGGACATTCGTGTAACTTCCTTGAACACGAAGGAAGATTGAGGCGATTATTCATAGGGATGGTGAAGAAGGCTCGACGTCTGTGGTTCTGACGTTTGGCATCGTTCTTCACCTTCGATCACCAGCAAAGTACTTCTTTCGTGAGTAAGTACCCTCTCTTCTTGGTTCTTACTCGGAAGTAATTTGGTTACCCGTTCGAAGAAGATCAACGGGAATGGGAACTTGAGCATCTGTGAGCTCCGGCGATCACCTCCCCCTCTCATTACAAAAGACCGATGTTAAATTGGTCTTACAGGTGAAGGCTTTCCTCTTCTAGAAGTTGATTAATCATTCGCTTCTTTTGTTTGATACTTGTTGGTTTTGTCATCTCTATATTGAATCCAGCAAGGGGAACGTGGGCTTCAACATATACCCGTGAAGATTGCAGCCTGAGAGAGAGAATGAACCGCATCCGTCGGGTGAAATCGACGAAGGCTTCCCCCAATCGACTTTCCGTTCACTCTTGGGATTGATTGGGAATCCGGTGACGAACTCCCTCTCTCTCTATCGTTCATTCCTAGATAGGGCTTTCATTCCTCTCTTGTTATTGTGATTCTATCTATGGAATATTGCTGCCCGCAGTCAAAAGGGAGCTGAATACCGAAGGGCAACTCTTGTGTTGTTGGACTTTGCCTTCGGTGAGCAAGTGGAGTCCCCAAGCGTGGCCTTGGGAGGTAACATCGGATCACCCTATAGATCTGCGGGAAGGGCGTTCTTGTTTTCTAAACCGCCATTGGCATTGACAACCGGCTGGAATCCCTCCAAGGCACCTTGCTAAGGGGTTGTGGAGCTCCTAGGGATAAGGGTGTGGTTTGTTCCGAATAGGGATTGTACGACAGGGTGGTTTGAATGGTTTGTTGATTGTTGAGTGAGTTGAGTGATGTTTCGAATAGGAAAAGATAGCTACTTTTCTAGAGGGAGCATTTGATCCATTTGATCCACCTAGCAGTGCTAATGTGCTCTCCCAAGTGATGGGAGAAGATAGTCATGGTCGGGTACATACAATGGGAATACTAGGTGTAAAACTTTCACAATTTTCTAATGAAAGCATAAGTAAGGGTCAACTAAAAACAAAAAAAAAAACAGTATAAAAAAAACAAATTAGTACTTTACAAGGAAAGTTTGTTGTGCTTGAGGAGAAACATCATATGATAAAGTCAAAAGAACATGTGCTAGAGTACCTGAGCTCAAGGCAGCTAGTTGCTAGAGTCCCTAAGCTAGAGGCCAAATTAACAAGAGTGGATATTCTCGAAGATCGTATAAATCAAATCATGGCTTCATTTTCAGGATCGTTCAGTTAAGTTTGAAAATGTATTATATATATGTTTAATTGTTTCTTTCATTTCTCGTAACATATTTTACTTCTTTTATGCAGGTTTGCCAACACCTCCTAGCTTCCCTCATTGATGCGTGTCAATGTAAGTCAAAGGCTAAATTATTGTACTTATTTTATGTATTCAATGTATGTACATGTACCATCTTAATATAAATGATGGACTAAAATTTTGAGAAACAATGTTCGTTTTATTTTGGTTTGAATGATGACATCAATTGTGCTTTTTGTTTATTATGTTTATACAGGGGTTTGAATTGTTTGTGTATTATGTTTGATGTCAAAAACATGTATTCGAATTATTTATGTTGTACAAATATAATGGAATGTTAAAAAAAATTACAGTGTTTTACTGATGGTATCCAAAGTTCAATCTCATTATTCCGGATTTTGGATACACAAATATGATTCAAATCCAATCAAGATTCATTGGCCAAAGATTCATTGGCCAATCTTTCCTTCTCTATATGCAACCTCATTTTTGAAACTTTTTTGATGATCCATGATATCTCTAATATTCTGGCTACAAATCTCATATCCAAATCATTTACTACCTAGAAACCAAAACTTCATCAGATCTGGATATGGATCCTATCGAGCCCAACGCAACTTCATATACAGATCTAAAATTCATTTCATTAAATTAGGTCACTGATTTAAATAATCTGAACCATTCCATATCAAAATTCAATGATTCATATTTTAATTCACTAAATTCAAACAGTTTCAAGTTAAACTCCAAGTTTTGCTAGTGATTTTCAAAATCAAATAGATTTTCAAATAAATCTTCAAATCATTTCGACAAACTTTGAGAATGTCATTGAGTCATTGAGTCATAAAGAGTTTGAAATAAATTTTGGTGGTTAATTGCAAATATTTCAAAATTTTCAAAAGTTTCAAGTGATTTTCAGTCAATTTAAAAATCAATTTTAAAACATTGTAAATCAATTTTCAACAGTTGTGGAAAAATTCAAATCAATTTCAAAGGTTTTTCCTATCAATTTCAAATATTTAAAAACAAACTAAATGATATTTTTAAGAGAAATTTCAAGATATTAATTACAAATTTTAATTTTAAAAATTTCTAAGATTTTATGTTTTAATCGTTTTTTCTATTTTGCTCTCTCCATTTCTCTTTCTTTGTGCCCACAACTTCTCTCTATCTCTAACCGCACCTCCCTCTCATGCTCTCCCACCTTCCTCTCAACTATCACATTCTCTTTTAGTTGTTTAGGATGTGGGGCAGCATCAAGACTTAGTATTTTTCACTTGTTATGGCCGGTCTTGCACCTCTTTATAAGGGTGTCACATGGTTTATCAAGGGAGACTTCGACATGGTTGAGAGTTGCATTTGGTTTTTATAGGAGTGGTTCTATAGGCATGTCTTCAAGGAGGGTCAAGCTTTCAAACCCACAACCGATTACTTCTTGCTGTTACATGCATACAAGCAGATGATAGATGAGTTGGTAGAACAGCCTATCACTTGGAACTTTTTTCACAGAAAAGAATAATCAGCTCGCCACACCTACCACAATAGGAGGACAAGGGTCAGAGCAGTGACAACAACAAGAAACCAGGAAAAACACAAGTGCATCCCCTCTTTGCCACAAAAAGCTCTACAACTAACACATTGTCCATCCAATCTAGTCTGCAGTAGGGCAAAAGCATCGTCGTCCAAGGCAAACAATGACAATATTCTAGGTTGGATGCATGACAGGAAGTTAACTCCACTAGAACAGGAGAGAAAAGATCTAAGAATATCTTTTAGCAGAAGAGCTTTGAAAGCTACCTCGTATGTCACATCTTCCGGAAAATATTGGTTCTACAAATTCCATTGTCCTTTGGGCCACAATACCGAAGATTGCATTCCATTTAAACCCATCATTCATAACTATATCAATAAGAAAATTCTAGTGGAGGATAAAATTTGATATCCTCAAGAAATTGTTCTCCAATCATGAGAGGAATATAGGAGCCTATGTTGAACTTGTCACTGTTTTGTTTTCCATTTTTTTTCCATGCAATGTAGGAATGTCGGGGTCCCCTCTTCAAGTTCTTTTCCTTCAATAAATCAAATTTCCTTCTCTCTTGTCCAAGCATCTTTACATTCTTTCATGCAATTTATCCCTTGATGGCCACTAGTCTGTTACCTTCATCCAAGCATTCTCTTCACCACCCTTCATACTAGGCATCTTTTAAACATGAACATTTCAAGTTGCAAAGAAATGAGAACAAAATGTTTTCAACATGAAAAATTTCAGAAATTTAAAATCTGAAACCAATTATTTCACAAGTCTCCACAATCCAAGTACATAACCAATTTTCAAAGTTTTGTGATCTTTTCAAGAGCCTCAAGTTTTCAAGCATACATGGGTTTTACAAGTTTCACACCTTACAGGACTTCAAATATCGCACTTAGGTGCATATAGGTTTCCAAGTTTCACAATACGGTGCACATAGGTCTTCAAATTTCTCGTACATATATTTCCAAGTTTGCACTTCAACACACACACGTCTTCAAATTTTCGCATCTTGATAAACACATGTTTTTCAATTTTTTGCACTTCAGTACATAGTTTTTCAATTTTAGATGTCAAGTCTCCCAACTTCATACTAGTTACTTCCTTTCACACATGATTTTACACTTCTGTGCAACTAAATTTTACATGTGTTTGTGCTTTGGCATACCATTTCCCATTTCTATGCTTTGTCACATAATTTTATGTTTTGCCGCATATTTTCATGCTTCGACATATACAAGTTTTACAAGAATATGCATTGGTATAAGATTGTATATTTTGGTACCCTTAAGTAAACATGTCTTGACATAAAATTTCACGCATTTGTTACACAACTAAAACTAGTGCATAAAATTCGCACTTTGGGACTGACAAGTCCTTGCGATTTGGTGTAGGATTTTGTGTTTTGGCACACATAAGCAAATGCACTTTGATACAAGATTTTCTACTTTGGTGCTCCCAAGTAAACGTGTGTTGACATAAGATTTCATTATTTGGCATACACAAGTGATTGTACAAGTTTACATAACTTTACAAACTTCTGTATTTAGGTATAAGATTTTGTGTTTCAATGCATACAAGTAAACATGTCTTGGTGTAAAATTTCATGCTTCCGTTCACATAAGTAAACGTACCATTGCGTAAGATTTTGTGTTCCGACACACACAAGTACACATACTTTAACACATATTTTTGCACTTCGGTGTACATTTTCACTTTAAAATGAATACAAGCATCAGAAGCATTTCAAATCTGATAAGCATTCCTTGCAAGTTATCATATTGTATCTTCTATGTACTTAATCATTTCAGTTTTCGTTCAAGGAGAAGAAAAATTCAGCCATTGGCATGATGATAACTAAAAGGCAAGAGTTTTGATATGACCATATGATAAGCAATGGAGAAAGTTCAAGGAAATTGAGGGAATTGAATGTATAGGAGGCATTACTAACTCTGACCCATGTAAAGATAGGATTTTATAAAAATCACAAGTCAAAAAACTAACAGAGGAAAACAATCAAAATATGATAAAATGAGTGTTGAAGGATGAACTCGGGGTAGATGTAACTATTCTGCTCGATTAGTACTCGAGAGTGCTAGGTAGGCACAAATTCCTCTGAAGTTATGTGATCTATGAACATTTACCTAATAATGTCTTCTAAAGCCTTTTGAGCTTGAACAAGTAAGTCTGAGAGGTGTTCTACACCTAATACCTTATGACCAACTGATCTCAGAGCTATTAATCTAAAGCTCATTATAAAGGTTGAGTAGAAAGCCCAGTAGAGTAGACGTGATATTGCAATTGGCAAAGCTACATGATCATCAAAGTGATGGAGCCTTGTATTATCTTGCGGGGTGGTGAGGTATTTCTCTTATAGGTGAAGGTTGACCAAAACCAAAAAAAAAAAAAGGAAGAATAAGAATCAAAAGAGCAAAACATGACCAAATTCAAGAAAACTCAAAGCAAGTAAAATGTTCGCTTCAAAAATCACAGTTGCTCAAGTTGAAAGTTCTTTGATGATAAAAACATAACTCTCTTGATTAGAAAGAGAGTTAGGATAGTAACAAATCCTACACTAAGAAACCTTATGACATAGATAGCAACTCTTCTTGGCTTATCATTTGGAAATGATAGAACAATCGTTTTAGATGAATTTCGTAATATTAACTAAACAAGTTTGTCCTTATAAGAATGAAATCATGAAAGTCTTTACAAGATACAAGAGGTAGAAGCAAAGGAATTTCATCAAATTTTGTAAGCATCCCACAAGTATTTTACAAATTCACAAGCACTTACAGTGTGATGCAAGGTTTTTGTGCCTAAACAAACAAAAGCGTACAAGTGCATGCACACTCATGCATGAATTTCACAAGCATTACATCCGTATTAAAATTGGGACATCATATATATATATATATATATATATATATATATATATTGAAAAATAGAGTTTCTTTTCAAAAGTCAAGATTTTCATTATTTCTATGGTTGGTGTTCTATATTTGCTACTAAGCACGATTTCCCAACTTAATAGCAGAGAGAGTCATATGTAACAACTGAAATTTTATAAGTCTAAGAGATCATTTCACCCTCACAAAATTGGTTCTCGATAACCAAATCTCAAGAAGAAGGATCAAGTCTAAACCCATTTTCTTAGTTCTTCCCACTTTTGATTGTCTTGCCCCTATTGAACCCATGTTCTATCATCTTCAATCGTTTCTGATTTTATCCCATCATTTTCTAATAATCATTAGTCGAATTCTCAAAAAATGATTTCAAGGAAAAATTTAGCATGTCGAATTTCACAATTATCTCACTCAATTTGATATTTGAAATTCAATTTCATTATTCCGGATTTGGACCCACAACTATGATTCAAATCCAATCAAGATTCAATGTTCAATCTTTAATTATCGATCTGGAACCTCATTTTTGAAACTTATTTGATGATCCATGATGTCTCTAATATTCTGGCTACAAATCTCATTAACAAATCATTTACTATCCAGAATTCAAATTGTTCTCAGATCTGGATCCAGATCCTCTCAATATCCAAGATTCATTTCTCTAAAGCAGAATCACATATTTAAATATTTTGGATCCATTTTAAATGTTGCAATCCAAATCTAGATCAAAATCCAATAATTCACATTTTAGTTTACTGAATGAGCGGCCAATGTTTTGCACATACTGTCGTTGCCTAAACCCATGTTCCTTTCCCGTTGTTTGCTGCCCATGCAAAGTCGCAATGCCCACCAGCTACCTGCTGCCTCATTCGACCACCGACACACAAGCGACTCCTCCCCATCAGCACCACCAATAATCCCTACCATTTCTCATCCTACCACCCTCGGCCATCAATGACCGGGTGTTCGCTTTTTCCTCCTACACCCACAACAAGCAACAAAATCATCAGTTGACAACTACATCAAAAAACTCATCCACCACCATCGACCAATGCCCCATTCCCATACCATCGTTGCCAGCTGCTACCTTGATTGATCTCTGCATCTCAAGCCCTTGCCACTGTCCTCTTCCTCTTCTTCTTCTTTCTCTCTCTAGTCGCCACAAATCTGTGGTTCAAATCTGCTCAACAACATCTATTTCTGACACCTACACCCACACTGTTCTCCCATCCACTGCCACTCTATGAAGCTGTTGCCGCATCTCTCAGCCACCGTCATCCGATGGATTGGCATTTGAGCTTTGTTAATCAAAATGCATCGTCACTGCATCGTTCCTCTGTTCCATGAAGTTCTTCCCTATCTTGAGACAGCTATCCAACTCCATCGCTGCCTCCCACCTTGCCGTTTTCTTCTCCCAACCACCAGCAATGTGTTGAATTCTTTGCAGTGGAAAGGCGCCCTTGATCAGCTTTATGTCTATGCAGCAGGTTCACTAGCGGCGTCTCTAGTTTGCACGTGAAGAGGCAACATCAGCACCGACTATTAGAGAAGGAGATGAAGACAGAATTATCTGGGTATGCTTCTGGAAGGTGCAGGCTAGTGTAGCCTCATGATTGACCCTAAGATAGAGATTAGCTGGGCTTTTATAGACCGTGGCCTAGGGTTTTGTGATGCCCAGCAACAGTTGGGGCTAGAGAGATTTAAGGAGAGAAAACAGGTAAGGTAAATCTGTGATTTTGTTAATGTAAATCTCTTGAATTTTAAAACAGTTTGCAAGATTATTTTGTAACTGTCCAACATCTCCCACTTGTCCATGAGACCACCAGTTTGCTTCTACTATGTGTGGGTTTGCTTAATCTTTAGTTACATGGTTTTTCATAATTGGTTTGTCCATCATAACTTGTATTTTGTTCAAGGTTTATAGTGAGATTTTTAATCGCAACCTTTCAAATATATCTTAACCCCATAAGGGATACATGTTTGGTAAACAAGTCTTCAATTATTTCCTTAGTTAAAGGATCAGCTACCATGTCAATGGCAGGCATATAGTCAAGTGACATTTTATTTTTCTTAATCATTTCATGAACATAATGGTATTTCACCAAACATGTTTATTCTTTGAACTAACAGCTTTATTTTTCATAAGAGATATCATTGTTTGATTATCACAGTATAGTTGAACTGGTTCATGATCAATATCAAATTTCAAGTCTTCCAGGAACTGAGTTATCTAGACAACAAAGGTAGTTGCAACATTATATGCTACATACTCTGCTTCTTGTGTGTGTTGAGCAACACATCCCTATTTTTTATAGGACCAGGCTATCACACCACCTCCAAAAAGAAATATGCATCAAGATGTGGACTTACTATTTTATAGCCAGTAAGATGTGCATCAGAATAGCTAACTAGAGTTAGCTTATCGGTTTAGTAGAACTTTTTCAGTCCTTTTGTTTCTTTAATATATGAAAAATTCTTTTAACTGCTTGCCAGTGAGGCCAACCAGAGTTACTTTGACAATGACTCGCCAAATCAATAGGAAAGCTTATTTCTGGTCTTGTGCAAAGCATTAGACACATTAAAATGCCAACAACATGTGTATATGGAATATTTAATTTTTGTTGTCCTTCACCAGGACAATCATTTTGCTTAGATTTGCTCCTTTAGCTATGGTAGTTTCAATAGGTTTGTAGTCTTGCACTCGAAACTTCTTTAAAATATAATCAATATATTGTTCTTGGCTCATACTCAAGATTTTCGAGTCTCTATCTCGAGTGATCTTTATTCTTAGTATGTAGGATATTTCACCCATGTCCTTCATTTTGAAGTTGTCCATCAGCCAACTCATTGTTTTGAGTATCATATTGCTATCATTTTCAGTCAATAAAATGTCATCGACATATAATGACATGATACAAAATATACTCACTTTTCCATAAATATACACAATAGTCTAGTTGATTTACTATGTACCCAAGCTTTATTATTGCCTTATGAAAGGTAAAATACCACTATCTAGGCGACTGCTTCATGCCGTATAGTGATTTATTCAACTTGTACATTTTGTCTTCATTTTCTTTGATGACATATCATTATGGTTGAGTCATAAATATGGTTTCTTTTAACTCACCATTTAGAAAAGCAGACTTCATATTCATCTGACAAACATCCAAGCCATAGAAGGCTGTGATAGCCAAAATTATTATGATTGATGCAAACTTTACTTCCGGCAAATAAGTTTTCAAGTAATCTATTCATTCCCTTTAGGAAAAACCTTTTGCTATTAATCTTGCCTTAAATTTCTCAATTGGTCCGTCAGTTTTATACTTTTTCTTGAACACCCATTTACAACGAATGGGTCTTCTATCCTTAGGAAGTTCTACTAGTCCCTAGACTTTATTATTTTCTATGGATTTGATTTTCTCATCCATAGCATTTACCCTATCTAATGATCCAGGCGAGTTTATAGCTTCATCATATGTTAGATTGTCAAACATTTCGTCAATATATGTTAAATAGCATAACTCCTCTGCAAGGTATACATAGTAATGACTCAAATATGAATGAGGAGCTCTAGGTCTTTCATGACCTAACAAAGTATGAATGATGAGGTACTCGGATTAGTTATTTCATTACCAAACTGTTCCTTAGTCAGTTCATTACCATACTATTCCTCAAACAACTTCATACTAAGTTGGTTCACTACCAAACTGTTCCTCAGTTGATTCATTGTCAGACTGTTTCATCTGAATAAATCAGATCATCCAGTAGATTGGTTTGATCTTCCACTAGATCATTTTCTTTATTATTGAGTTCTTCTAGGAACTCTACATCCCTACTTTCTATAAGTCACATTGTCGAGTGATATAATCTGAAACCTTTAGATCCTTTCGGATACCCAATAAATAAACATTTTATTGATCTATTATCTAGTTTATCTATTTTTAGATCTAGAATTTTTACATGTGCTACATATACCCATCTCTTGAGATGTCTCATATCTGGTTTCACACCAATCCTTCTCTCATAAGAGTGGTTGGGACTGCTTTGCAGGGCACTCGATTTATTGTGTACATAGTTGTTCACATAGTTTCACTCCAAAATACTTTTATTGTGTACATAGTTGTTAACATAGTTTCACCCCGAAATACTTTGGGTAATTATGCACCTGCCAACGTGCATCTTATCATGTTTCAAAGGGTTCTATTACACTTTCAAGGACACTATTTTGTTGTGGTGTTCTAGGAATTGTTCTTTGATATGAATTCCAAGGTCTATAATATTTGATGAATTTATTAGATGTGTATTCACCACCTTGATCAGACCTTACAACATTGATATATTTTCAAGTTGTAGGAAGTATAACTTGCCACTATGTGTTTGAACCCTGAAAGGTTAACAAATATCTATATGGATTATTTTTAATAGATTAGTGGCCTGAATTACTTTAGATAGAAAGGGTTCCCATGTCATCTTCTCATATAAACACGACTCCCATTTCGTGAAATCATTTATATTTATATCTAGTATTATACCTTGTTGTGCTAGAGTCTTTATCTTGTGGATGCTTACATGGGTTAATATTTCATGCCATAAATTTGCAGTCGCATTTAATGTACAGTAAATACAAACAGAACTTGAAGTTTTTTTCATTTCATTGAGTTTAAACATGCCATGTTTTTTTACATATTTTCTTTCGAACATGGCCCTTTCATGTTTTCCCATTATGACTTATCCTGAAACAAAACGAACTTCAAAACCTTTTCCAATTAGACGATGATAGACACTAGATTCCTCCTCATAGAGGGGACATACAAAACTTCATTAAGTATGACACTAGTGTCCCCAACATTAAGATGATATGATCTGACTCCCATGGCATCAAAGTATGAGTTATTTCTCATGTAGACATTTTAAACTCCCGGACTCAAGTCTTCCATATGAATCATGCTTTCTTTTGTCTTCAGATATGACAACTATCCCCCGAATAAACCCACCAACCAATCAGATCTCCATCTGCAAACAAACACTCTGACACAACACAAATGGCTTCTCCATTTGGAGTCCCCTTGATTTTTCCTCCTGTTGTTGTTGTCCTAGCCATTGTAGTCCTTCTTGTTCGAGAATTTTGTCCTACGGTTCTTCTTGATGTGTCTAGGCTTTTCGCACGAGTAGAATTTCACTATAGTTTATTTAGTTCACTAAGTACCTGCAAAGTTGCCCTTAAACTTGTCATCATTTCGCTTTTTAAATTATTTGGGTCTTATAAACACATGACTACTAGCAGGTTTATCCTGGACTGTCATTAGTTTTACATTCTTTCTTTTGGCCAAGCATTCTTGCTCAATAGCTAACTATATGGGAAGCTTCTCTAAAGTTAGAATGTCAAATTGGAAACTCAAGGGAGTGATTGATATATCCTAGGAAGGTGGTGGGCTATTTAGGGTGATACAGATCTCCATGTTATCAGATATTACATTTCTTACTATAGCTAGGTCTTTGGCCATGACCAACATCTTGTTAACATGGTCAACCACTCTATCTGACTCCTTTATTTTATATGAGTTGTACTGTTATAGAAGGAACTAAACACGCAGCGTTTCAGTGGTGTTATACTTTGAGGTTACAGTGTCAAACATCTCCTTGGCAGTTGAACAGACCTCAAACACGCTTACCAAGTCATCTTTCATGAAGGCTAACATTATGGTTTTTGCCATCAAGTCATCAGTTTCAAAAGCATCAAATGCTTTCTTTTCCCCATCTGTGGACTTGTCTCCTAAGGTGGGAAAAGGTTTGTTGATTACAAATATTAGCCTCTCTACGTTCAAGGCTAACATGATCTTACGCTTCTAAGCATGGAAGTTAGTTCCATTAAGTTTTTTGGTCTTGACCAGTTCTGAGGCTCCCACTCTAGAACTCATTTTGGAATTTAAAAAAATAGAGTTTTAATTGAATTCCTAGAAAAAGGCACCCTTGATTAGCTTTATGTCTACACAGTAGGTTAGCTAGTGGCGTTTCCAGTTTGTAGGTGAAGATGCAACAGAACACCGATTGTTAGAGAAGGAGAGAAGACCAAGAAGAAGAGAAACAGAATTATCTGGGTTTGCTTCTAGGAGGCATAGGCTAGGGTAATCGCATGATTAACCCTAAGATAGAGATTTGCTACCTTTTATAGACCGCCTCCCAGGGTTTCCCAATGCCCAACAGCAGTTGGGGTCAGAGAGACTTAAAGAGAGAAAACATGTAAGGTAAATATGTGATTTTGTTAATGTAAATCTCTTGAATTTGAACATCGACTGGCACCTCATTCTTCCCATTTCAACTATCAACCAGAAGCATCCCTTGTATTTCCCAATTACATCCCTATTCATTATGCTTCAGAGGCATCCTTGCATTGTTTAGCTGATTCACAGAGGCACTTTGGTTGCCCCATTAACAAATGTAAACCCCTTTCATTCCTTTTTTTTCATTATTGCTCCCCATTTCTTTTATTTTTGAAGGTGTCTCTTTCTATGCAGGTCATTTAGGTGACTCCTGAACTTGCATCTTGATTTAATTTTGTAAGGCCTATTAAGTTCCATATTTTACTTTGTTGTTGCCATTAAAGTGGGTTCGCTACTATTCAATTCCACTGCGTCTTTACATTTTGCATATGGGGAGCATGTTTGGTTATGATCGACATTTATTCACGTATTTAGTTTCTCATTTCTAAACTATTAACTAAAATTGATGATTGAATGCTTGTTACTATTTCAATTCTCACTTGATTTGCATTACATGTATTTGGCCTCAATGGCACTCCGCATGAGCATTTATGTGAAATGATTCCCTTAGAAGACGAGAACAATAAATGACTAAATGCTAGTTATGGATATTTGAATCCAAATTCTGCATGTGATTTGATTAGGGCTGGCTACATATATACTTGAGTGAAATATCAGGGCAAATTAGAGATTTATCTTTGTGATCTTGCACTGGGATCTAGTGCTGCCGGGTAGCGTGATTTGTAAATCTTTAACAATGACTTGTTTGCTAGATTTCTGCTATTTGAATGTGTTTTTTGCGCTGGCACCTCGAGAATGCAGTAGATATGTGGCCAAGTTCTCCTCCCTAAATGCCCCTTCGGTTCGATGCTCACTCTTTCAGTAGATTAGAGCTGGACCCGAGGTGACATTGACAATGTTTTCAAATATTTGTCGAATTGAAAATCTCAAGTGAAAACCCGATCTAGTTATCAAGGTCATCCAATCTCATTTTATTAAATAAATCAAATTTTCCAAACCAACATTCTAGGAACCAAATGAACTGGTTTATAAAAATAAAATTACATGAAGATCCAATTCAAGCCCATTCCATCAGACCACATTTCCCAAATTAATATCCAAACCAGTTCTCAAGGTTCACAATCCATTTCCTAAGTCCATGTTTAAAAGGGCCAAGTTATATTTGGATTCCATATCCAGATATAAACTTTACCAACTTATATTTGAAAGAGTGAGGATTGAGAAAGAGAGTGATGGCTCAAGAAGATGAGTGAACCACTTGCGTGATAACTAGCAAGAGTATTCCCTCAGCTTATATAATATGGTCTACAAGATGTTACAACGGCTGGAGACTATTACAAAGTATAGTAACAACATAATATGGTAACAACATAATGAAGGCAATATTCAAGGAATTAAGATAGGATTTTAAAATTTAAAAATCCTTTCCTTGGTTGCGGTGATCCTCCGCCCTACAATATCTTCATGCCATGTTATTCGGATTCAACCACCTGGTGATTTCTCCTTGACATCTAGAGAATCTTTCACTTGTGCCCTCAAGCTGAGCGTGGTAGGAACAATGCTCAGCTGGTCTCTGAATTCTTTGAACTTAACGAACCCAAGAGGTTTTGTCAGTCCATCTGCTATTTGCTCAGATGATCTAATAAATTTAATTGAAATATTTTCTTTTGACACATGGCTTCGTACAAAGTGGAAATCAACTTCGATGTGCTTTGTGTGAGCATGAAAGACATGGTTTGCTGCTATGTATAATGCCCCTATATTGTCGCACCACAAGGTTGGGGTTCAAGTGCATGAGATTTCCAATTCTTAGCAACAAAAGTTCAGTAGTGGCACATGCGAGACATTTATATTCAGCTTTTGTACTCGACTGGGCCACAGTTCGTTGCTTTTTAGATGCTCAAGATATAATGTTATAACCCAAGAATGTTTGCCTATTGATTTTATGCCTTCAATACATAATCAAAACTGACTTGTACACTTTAAATATATAAGAATTCGCTTTATAAGGCTCCAATGGCAGTCCAACGGTTGATGCATGTATTGATATGCTCGATTTACTGCAAATGCTACATCCGGACATGTGAGAGTGATATATTGTAATGCTCCCACCATGCTTCGATAGAGGGTAGGATACGAAAACAGAGTGGTAGATCCTAACATGGCCAACAGGCATAGGAGTTTGGGCGTGCTTGGCATTGGCCATTTTAGCTTTTTGTAAAACATTTTGGAGATATGATTGTTGCCAAAGAACCAAATAGTTATGTTGCCAAGTCACTTCTATGCCGAGAAAGTATAATAAATCTCCCAAGTCTTTGACTGAAAAGGAAGCTCGAAGTTTGGTGAGAGTTTGATTTGTGATTTCAATGGATGATCCAGTGACAATCTCTCGCTTCGAGGTGCTCTATCTGCAAGCAAGAGACCGAAGACCTCAAGCATGTGTTTTTCACCTGCAAAGGAGCCCAATCTATCTGGAATTGTGTTTTCGATCAATTTGGGAGGGCCAAACAATGGCAAAGGAGTCCCAATAATATCATGCAAGGTCTTGTCTGGTGGCATAAGAAAGGCATCAAAGAAAAAAGCTTTGAAAAATGTTGGAAAGATAGTTTCCATATGGCGATTTGGTTCATTTGGAAAACCCGTAGCCACACTAAGCATAAAGGTGATTTTCCCATTGGCAGCTTGGCAAAACAGTTTTGGATGCATTGCAGTGAGTTCTGACGGAATTCCCATTGGAAAGGAACCGAGCATAAAAAAGTTTGTAACTGGCTTCGCTTTGGGATTCCTTGGAGCAATGGCGTCATTCATGAAGATAGATGGGTCGATATCAGTATCTTTTCATGGTTCAAGGGCAGCAAAAGTGGAGTGGCAGGTCTCATTAGAGACGTTTCTGGTGGGTTTCGGTTTGGCTTGGCATGCTGGTTCGGGAACAATACAGGGTGGTGGGAGATAGAGGTTCTTCTGGAATGCTTTGGACACTTGGTGAACATTGAAGATAACTTCGGGCGAATTTACCTATAGGCTAATGATGGAGATTAGAAGCAACACTTATACAACATCATTGAGCGGCTTATAGAAACTGTTTGAAATTTTATGAGGAGCAACAACTATCTTAATAGGCTTTCCATTTGCAAGGGATGGCCGATTGCTGAAGCTAACCACCTTTTGTCTATTATTCCGGCCAATGTTTTGTATAGGAAATGGATTTCCCATTACAACACGTGGGATCCATTTAATGAAAAACATACGTGAGTTGAGGTTCTGTGGGAACCCATTTTTGTTGTACATATCACCTCATTTTGTTTGCAATAAAAGGTTGGGGGCCTAACCCCCATGCAGCCATTGTCCGGAACATCATCATCATAAACTCATATGTATATCTTTTCATACCCTTTGCTGAAAATAAAAAGGGATGCATATGATTGAGATACCTAAAACCCAATGCGCTGAGAAAGGTTCTAAGACGGTGATACCGTGCAAGAGGGGCCTGCTTTAATTCATAAAGTGCCTTATTTAGTTTGCATACATGAGATGGAAACTTTGGATCTTCAAACCCTTATGGTTGAGTGTTGTAAAAAACTTCATTGAGAAAGTTATTTAGAAATGCATTATCAAAATCAAGCTCGCGAAGAGGCCATGAGTGTTGCACAACAATGGTGAGAATGACTCAAATGGTAATGGCTTAACAGTGGGACTGAAAGTCTCCAAATAATTCACCCCAGCTTATTGTAAAAATCCTCGAGCAACCAGGCACACCTTGTACCTAGAAATGGAACCATTAGCATTTCGTTTAATTTTGTGTATCAATTTAGTATCAATGATATTATTCTCTGGCTGTAGTGGCACTAGAATCCAAGTTTGATTCTTATGCAGCATGTGTATTTCTTGTTGCATAGCTTTGATCCTATCCAATAAAAGTAGAGGGAGTGATCTTTGGTTGAAACTTGATATCATTGCTCAACATCAATAATGGATAGCACTTGGATCCAAACACCCGAAGAAATCCATCGTTGAGAACTTGATTGAACATCATTTGAAAAGGTGATTTTCAATCTAGTTTGAGATTGTGCAGCCAAATTAATTATATACACAACTATTTGAAAAACATAAACCCAAAATCAATGGTGAAGTTGAGCATCATGAAGCATACTTAACCCGATTTCGACTACATATCGATTCTTTCTTGCTACAATCCCGTTTTGTTCGGGTGTATATGGGCTTGGAAAATGTTGCATAATTCCTTGACTTTTCAATTCATTCTCAAAATTTTTATTGCGAAATTCCCCTAAATCGTCCAATTGAACATATTTGATGGTGGTTCCCAACTGTTTTTCTATAATAATTTTGAAATTGACAAAACACTGATATACTTCTCTGTTACTTTTCAATGGAAACAACCAAGTAAAGCGAGAATAATTATCAATCATCAATAAAAAAAATACTTAAAACCATCTTTAGACTCCACAGGAGGTGGTCCCCAAACATCCATGTGAAGGAGATCTAGAGTCTTAGCAACATGAAAAGAAGACAAAAGAAAAGGCAATTTGTGTGCCTTTCTGATTAGATAGTGTTAACATACCTTTTTTGGGAATAGGGCTAGTTATTGAAATATGATTGAGAGAATTAAGCAAAGACACTATGTTCCTATTAACTTGCCTGAGTCGCCGATGCCATTCCTCATACGACCCTCAAACCTTCTTTATTTGTCGAGCCATACACACTGTTTTGATGTCACCATCAATTCTAGTCCTTACTTGAACTAGGTAAAGGCCATCACTAGTTTTTGGTCCATGAAGATGCACTGAACATGTCTTGTGGTCCTTGATCACAAATTCAGATGGAGTAAATTCAAAATTGCAATTATCGCTAGATGTAAACCGACCCACAGAAATCAAATTATGTGCAACCTTGGGGACACGGAAACTATTTTTCAAAATAAAAGAAGTCCCTTGAATATTAACCAGTAAGTCCCCTACGTGAGAAATAGGTAGGAACGTACCATTTCCAACCATTACGTATTCCGAGCCCGAGTAAATTTGCTTGTTTTCCAAATAATTGTCACCAGAGACAATATTATTGGTTGCCTCTATATCTGGATACGAATATTCATCACCAGATTCCTGCAATGTCATGGCCAAAAAACCACAGAGATTAATATCCCAGTATATCTTGGTTGTGTGGCCCTAACGACCACAATATTGACACACAATGGATTTCTTAGATGGCTGATTTCATGAGGTTTGTTGATGGTTCGGCTGAAATCCAGATGTTTGATTGTCATTGAATTGATGCTGATTTCTACCATGACTACCTTTTCCTTGATAAAATCCTCAACCACGCCCACGTCCGCGACCTTGGATGGTATTGAAGGCTGTTATAGAAACTTGTTTTTTCACATGTGATTGATTAATACCATGTTTCATAAGTTGAAGACACATTTCTTCGTCTAATAGAAGATCATAGAGCTCGGCAAAACTGGGTATCTTTACTTGCGAAAGTGACTACAGAGGTGACTAGAGTCTCATAATTCGATGGAAGTCCATTGAGCACAATTTGAACTAAATCTTCATTTGGCGTATGATATCCAGCAGCATCAAGAGAATCAATTAAAAGTTTAATTTTTTGCAAGTGAGAAATCATATCTAAGTAACCTTTCATGGAGACGGAGACCCATAGGATTTTTCCAACTCAGACTAGGCTTCTCACCCTGAGCGAGTCCAGATTGTTTGATCGAGAACATCTTAAAAAATGGTGGCTTTAATCTAGCTTAAAACCAATTGATCTGATTTTCTCCATATAGCGAACTCAGGATTGCGTTCATCTTTGCCATCTTTTAGAATGGGTTCTGACAAAGCTTCAGCTGATCCTTCGACAAACTTCAGCAGGTCTTGCGATATCATCACAGATTCAAGTTGACTCCTCCACAACAAATAATTATCTCTGTTTAACTTCACAGAGATGGGAGTTGCAATTGTGTTCCACTGCGTTGATGAAGACGACCCCATATGCATAATAGTCAAACACTTTGATACCATGAAAGAGTGAGTATTGAGAAAGAGAGTAATAACTCAAGAAGATGAACGAACCTCTTGCATGATAATTACCTAGAGTATTCTTTAGCTTATATATTATATATGGTTTACAAGACATTACAATGGCTGGAGATAATTACAAAGTATAGTAACAACATAATATGGTAACAACATAATGAAGGAAATATTCAAGGAATTATGATAGGATTTTAAAATTTAAAAATCCTTTCCTTAGTTGTGTTGATCCTCCACTCGGCAATCTCTTTTTGCCATGCTAATCTGATTCAACCATCCGGTGATCTCTCCTTTGCATCAGGAGATTCTTTCACAATATTTGGATCTATTGAATTGGATTTCAGGTCTGTAACCAAGCTTCATTAAAGCCAATTTCAGAAAATCCAAATTTCACTCAATCAGACCTCAATTTTATACTTGTATCCCAAACCATCTTCAACAAAATTGGACTTCAAACTTTGATGAAAAAATATCAAATCCAAAACAATATGGTGCTCAAATGAATTTCCGAAAACTAACAAGGTTATGTGTGCGGGACTGAGTTCATTAGCCGAAAATGTCATCGAGTCTACCTCAAGTAACTTACATCTCTTTTTCACTACTGATATGTTTCTATCATTTTCCATCCAACTTTCGAGAGAATTTAGTGCATGCACCATCATTTTGGTATCTCTCTCTTCACACTTGTTTCTATTTTAATTTCATAATTTGTTGCCTTCTACATCATGCATATGTGTTGGGTCTCTTTTATGTTTTCATTAGTCATAACATTGCACATTTATTTTAAGGTGCACCTAGAACACCCTGCACCTACTTGCACCTAGGGCTGCACATGAGCCGAGTCGAGCCCGAGCTTGGCCAGCTCGACCTCGACTCAGCTCAAAAAACTTGTGCCCAGCTCAAACTCGAGCTCAGCTCGAACTCGAGTCCAGCTCCTTACAGCAAGCTTGAGCTCAATTCGACAACACAAAATCAAACTTGAACTCGACTCGTTTAACCCATTTAACTCATTTAGGCATTAACTCGTGTAAGTGTTAACTCATGTAACTTGTGAAATTTTATTTTTACTCTAAAATTTAAAAATGGTGAATCGGTTTTGGCAGTATTATATAGAGCACCGGCATGCGAATCAAGTCGAGTATAACGAGTCGAGTTCCTAAAACTCGAACTCGACTCGTTTATCATTTCAAGTATCTTTGTAAGCTCGAACTCGGCTCATTTATAAATCAAGCCGGAACAGTGGCAGCGGAAGAAGAAGAACGACGGCGACGCCGAAAGAACACCATCTAAAATTGTTTTTTGTTCTTCTTTTCTGTTGGTGGGTCGTGTTGGGAAGAGAAACGACGGGAGATGGCCAATCACCTCCAATAGCTTGCATTAACAGCCAATAAAGAAGAACTTTTTTTAAAGCAACAAAAGAATGGGCGGGAAGCTTTCATTTTCATTTTAAGGCTTTCATTTGCATGAAACTGCCACAACTCCAATTTAGCATAAAGGTTGTAGTTTTTAAAATTTCAATTTTGTGTCCGGCCTAAAGCTAGTTCACAAATTTAATCATTATTTAATTTCATCTTACAAATTTATACCTTAATAGTAAAACAATTGGTAAGTTATTGTATATAAAAAAATTAAAAAAAAAAATGTGTCAGCTTCACTTAAAATTTTGAAATTATAGTTTAACCCTTGCAACAAAAAATTCTTTGATCAACCTCTACCCCTACATATTTAAAGAAATGAGTTTCAGTGTGTTGTCTAAACATATGAACTAATTATTGAAAACTAATTAAAAAACTATTTTTTCACATATCCAATTCTTTCAAAACAGTTTTTTATGAGGATGTCATCCAGACAAATGCTTAAATTTTATTATAGTTAGTAGCATATATATAATATGCAGGTGCGTAAAAAGCCAACTAAAATTTGAGAGAGAGATGGTAGACATAATGGTGAGATCCACTCGTGTCTGCCCGTCCCTCAATGGAATGGCTCTCTTTATTACGTTGCGCCTCGACCTGAATCCCCACTTTCGCTTTTATTTACCCAGAAACCAATAATATATATATATATATATATATATATATTAAACTTAATTTGACAATAGACTAGACTATATTTGGAACTTATATATCATAAATGCAGAGCTTGTTGATTAAGAGTCTTCATCTACCCGTTGAATGATTCAATAGTCGTTCAGTAAATTCACATAACTATTTTTTTTTTATTGAACTTGACTATAAATGACTTTATATTGATCACTGATTGTGAATTATTTAATCAAGTGACCCATAAGAATTGTTTTATATTAATCACTTATCCTACCTTTATTATAATTTTAAGTTTTTATATAAAATTATATATTTAATCCAATGATATATAAGATAATTTGTTAAATCGAACAATTTGTTGTTTTCCTACTAGTTAAAGGTTTTCGTTTTCAAATTTGTGAGTTATGTGCTATATATCAAATACCTAAGACTTTTGGATAAATTATATGATTATACAAAATAATTTACTTGATTGATTAAATAAGTAATTGATAATTTGATAAATAAACTTTTTTATGAGTTCAGCAGTTTTGTCATATGATATATATTTATTTGATATTATACACAGTGAAGATGGTTTCAACTTAAAATGAATATCATAATGTGTTTAAGATGTTCTATTATAAAACATATTTTCTTTAAGTTGGATTTTAGAAAAAGTATAGTTTTTACTATCAACATTTTTTTTCATAACATGCCAATATTTTTTTTTTGAAACCTGCCATTTTTTAAATGCATAATATAGATATTCTTGGAACCAATTTGACATAATGGTTCATTCAAAAATTTATAGCTCTAAAAGTGTCTTTTTCTTATTTTTAAAAATTTCCATTTTGTTGAATTCTTTATTGAAGTTTTCTTTATTATTTTAGTTAAATAAATACACTATTTAAGACATTGTGCATAGTTGATGCCTTAACTGTAATAGTTTGTTTGATTACAAAAAAAATTAATTAAACATAGTATTATTTAATTAATTAATTAGTTTTATATGGTATAGCTTTAAATATTTTAAGTTAAATGGTGTATATGATTTCTATAACAATATTATTATATGCAGCTCCATGGAAGTCAGCTCTTAGTGAGATTATACTATATATAGTATTTATATTCCTCTTGTGTCATGATGTTAAGTTAGTTCATTTGGTTATTTGGATATTAGTTCTCACGAGTCGGATTCGGATATCAAGTTATAGTTCAGATTCAGATATACCTGTTAAGATAGTATCTGATCAGATGTTTATTTAAAACTGAATCTGAATTTGTATCCAACCGGATGTTATTTCTTAAATCTGAATCCGATCCGATTTCTCAATCCAATGTCAAATTGCTTACTACCTCCGATTTTTTAAAAGCAATTCAGATGGATAAACGATCTGAGTCCGATCCGTTGACACCCCTAAGTGCAGGCACCATCACTTTGGTATCTCTCTATTTTTACTTTTTTCTGTTTTAATTTCATAATTTTTTGCCTTCCACATCATGCATATAGATTGTCTCTTTTTTTCTTTCATTAGTCGTACATTGCACATTTATTTTAATGTGCACCTAGAACCCCCTGCACCTAATTGCACCTAAAGCTGCACATGAACCGAGTTGAGTCCAAGCTTGGCCAGCTCGAGCTCGACTTAGCTCAAAAGCCTCGAGCTCAATCTCGACTCGTTTAATTCATTTAACCCATTTAGTGTTAACTCTTGTAACTTATTTAACTAGTGTAAGCATTTAACTCTTGTAACTTATAAAAAATTGTTTTTACCCTAAAAGTTAAAACCAATGAACCAGCTTCGACAGTATTATATAGAGTACTGGTCTGCGTCGAGTCGAGTATAAACGAGTCGAGTTCCTGAAACTTGAACTCGACTCATTTATCATTTTGTGTATCTTTGTAAGCTCGAAGTTGACTTTTTTATTAGTGAGTCGAGCATGAGCTTGAGTTTTTTCGAGCCAGTTCGAGTTAAGCCCAAATCCTATCGCTACATGGATTTTTTTTTTTTTTTTTGGAATTCAATATCTTAGGCTTTTTAGTTTTTTGTTTCTAGAAGAAAGGAAAAGGTAACATGTTTGAGCTAAGAAGGATTGAGATAAACAGAACATAGTAAATACTTCCACAATTTGTAAAACCATTTAGAATATGATATACTATTTGAAATAAACAACTAAATGTTAATGCAGAAGATTTTTATATTTCTTCTCTTTGCTTACATAAACAAAAAACAGTCACCCTTCAACTAATATCTCTCGCTTGGGTGCATCTTTCAGTTTAGAGGGCAAACAGAAAAGCATAATTGAATATACTAGATCAAACAGAGAATTACTCTCATGCCGAACCCAAAGACTCCAAACTTTGCGGCCACTAACTGCCTTGGAAGGCTCTTCATTGAATAAAATCCTGCCAGTCTCTATGTTGGGCTGAGCAGTGACGCTAAGAAGAAAGAAGACAAGAAGAAACGATAACACCATTAAATAATAATATTGATGATGATAAATAAAAGGCCTCTCCCCAGAAGCAGCTATATACTCAAAAGAAGTAGTCTGTGGTGAAGCTCCTCCTCCTAATGGGTCTTGGGCTCTTGAGCGCCTCACTGGAACCCACCTCCTCATCTTCTTCCTCCTTCCCCTGTGTCTAAAAGGCAGGGTGGTCGAGGATACTGTGCAGAAGCTGGGTGCCCCTCAGGCCATTCATCAATGGCAGGTACTCCTCAGGGTTTTTGTCATTGAGCTCCCATAGGAACTCATTGGGGAATGACGTGCGGCTGTACTGCTCCACCTCCGTCTCCAGCTTCTTCATCCCACCCGATCTTGACAAGGAACTTGGAGAAATCGCCCCTCACCCAATCTCAAATGAAAAACATATATATATATATATATATATATATATATATATATATATATATATATATATATATATATATATATATATATATATGAACACCTAATAGGATCAAAATGAAAAATCAAACTACCATCTTTGAAGAACAAACTGCTGAAACCTAGCGGCTCCGTACAAAAGATTAAGTAAATTTTGTAAATGGAGAAGATAGTACTAGAAGGAAAATGATACAAATTATTGGCTTGTATATCCTCTTTTATGACTCTCACTCTCAATCTTCTAAATGAAGAAAAGGAGCCAGAAGCAAGATAATGTTTAGCAAATAAATTACACTTTGCAGGGGGAAAAAATGATGACACATGGAAGAGGATGAACGAGAAGAAAATATCTGGACAAAGAAAAATAAAGCAATGATGAAGCACCAAGAGACATAAAATAACACCAATACTGAGAAAATGATCTGTCCTGGCTGAAGAAAAAATTCACCTCATGACACAAAAGATGGAAAAGATTTCAGCAGCACAAAGAAAACAAAGATTAGAGTTCTAATGCCACTAACAACAGTCTTTGCTCTGGTAACATGTGATAAGTAAGGAGGAACTCGGACCTGAAGGCAATCATGATGAGATTTGGACAGGAAATGATGAAGACGATCAATAGGAATTAAACAAAAGAAGCAAAAAATTTCGTATGAACTGCATGAAAAATCAAGTAACCCTTAAAACAAAAAAGGGACAGTTACATGTAATTGTCATAGACTTATATGCATCACTTGTGCAATCTAACTAAAAGTTTTATACTTTACATCTAAAATTAAAATTACAAAAAACCAAATTCTTCGATTTGCAAAGAAGAGCAATTAGCTAGGCCGAGAATTCTCATAATTATGTTTGTCAAATCGTAAACAAAATTTCTGAAAATGATAAACAAACAGTCTCACTCGACATGAAAGACACATCATTTTCCTGAATCTTTGCTCCAGCAGCTGATAAGAAAACAGGCTGCTCTAGCTGGCAGTGAGTGCTCAAGTGAGGCAGGCAAACATCAAGCAAACAATGATTCTGGGGACAAGAGAGTTATCAACTGCTATGGACAAAGCTAAAAAAAGAATCAGAGGCACAGAAAAAGAGAGAGAGAGAGTCGATGCTTAAGGGAGATAGGAGGAGAGCAAAAGAGGGCTAATATACTAGGAATTTAGAGAGAATTCAGAAATTTAGAGAAAAAGAGGTGCTGATGCAAGAAAATCGATAGAGAGGAAGGCGTGAAGGAGGGAGTTCAAGAGAAAAAAACTAGAATGTGGGAGAAATTAAGAGATTGATCAAGTCGATTCAAAGAGAGGTAGGATTGAAGGGGGGAATAACTTTAATTCAAATTAAGAGTTCAAAGACTTGTTTGAGAAGATAATGAATCAAGGTCTGATAACTTTAATTCAAATTTTCTCAAAATAAAGTGCCAATATTCTGGTTTGAAAGTTATGATTTTTCAATTGTTCAAATGAAACAAGATATTTGGGAGCTTATTCTTGAAGGATGAGAAAAATCCATTGATGATATGAGTTCGACTTCATGGACTCAGCCAAAGCAAAATGAGTTTAAATAATGCAAAAAATGCTCATCTTCATCCAAGTGTAACTAATTCAATATTTCACATACTATGAATGCTTCAAAATGAAAAGAACAATGGAACATCTTGAAAAGCTTTTCAAGGTCCCAACAAAGTTGTATCGATTAAACATCAATCCACATGTGTGCATGTGGATGCTGCAAATGATGCTGAGGTGTTTTTTTTTTTTAATTTCTTTGGAACTTGTATGATGCAGGTTCTAGTTTCTTGGACTTGTATAATTTGTTTGCGACTTCAGAAAAATGTGGAAGTGGTTTATGAAAATTTGAGACTTTGAACTCATAACTGAGGTTATCCAAATTCAATACCACTTCTGAAATGAAGAATTTGTGTCGCCTAAGCAACAACAACTGAAAGTCCTGCTCATTCAACCTGTGCTTATATTATTCTGTGAAGAGAGAGAATCCCCTCATAAGGATTCACTTTGTGTATACAAGAAAACTGAATGAGGACAGTTACTTTACAGTGACATCAAGGGGCATCAAATATGAACCGTTAAAGTCGTGCTCATTCAACCATTGCTTATTTTATTATGTTATATATATATATATATATATATATATATATATATATATATATATATATATATATATATATATATATATATGAAACTTCTTGGGGTTTTTAAAGGTGAGATTTTTCTCGGGTATATTAGATGAGTTTGACACAAATTAAAAAAAAAAAAGAAAAATACAGTAAATTTTTAAATTTAAAAAAAAAATAAAATGAGAAAAAAATAAAATAAGTGAAAAACTAATAATACAAACATGAATGAATTTGCAACAAATAAAAAATAAGAAAAACTGTTTGACATTAAAAAAAATAAAAAAAATTAAAAAACATGAAAAATGCGTTAAAAATGCATTTTTTTGTTTTTAATGTTTTTTAAAAAACATTTTTTTTAGTTTTAAACCGCTAATTAAGTTATCACGTTTTTTTTTTTAGAAAGCGCTTTTTCTGTAACTAACAAAGTTTTAAACGGCTAATTAACTTTATAAAAAAAAAACCGCTCGATGGCTGAACATCGAGTGCCGATGTGGGGGGAGGCCATCACCTCCACCCATCATCGCCGGTGATCCGCCGCTGGCCTCCACTGGCCTGCGGACGTTGTGGGGAGGTAATGGCCTCCCCCAGGTCCTCTTCAATTTTGAAGAAGACAACTAAAGGGGAGGTATTGCTTCCACCATTGCCGCTGGCAGGCTGGCGCAGGCCTCGCCTCGCCAGCAGACGGCCCGCTGGCAAGGCGGAGCTGGCGCCAACCCCCCAGTGGCGATGGGGTTGGCATGGCCTCCCTTCATTTTCTTTGTTTTGAAAAGCAAGCAAAAATAAAACAAGGGAGGTGGTCGTCGCCTCCCCCAACGTTCTCTTCTTGAGAACTGAAGAAGACAACGAAATGGGAGGCCGTGCCTCCCTCATCGCCTTCGAAGGGCTGGTGCTGGCCTTGCCTTGTCGGTGGATGGTCCACCGGCGGTGCAAGTCTGGCAGAAGACCACCGGCGACAATAGGGGAGGCACGGCCTCCCCTTCATTTCTTCTAAACTACCAAAAATAAAATAGGGGAGGTTGTCGCCTCCCCCATTGTTGCTCACTGGAAGACCGTCAGCCGGCTAGGCAACGGCCTCCTTGTTCTTTTCGTGTTTTCTTTCTTTAAAGATGGGGGCGGCCGTTGTCCTCCCCATCTCTGCGGTTGGCTGCCGCCGGCCTCCCCTTTCTGGTGGACCATCTGCCGGTGGCTGCCCACTGGCGATGAAGGGGAAGGTCGTCGTCTCCCCTATATTGACGCTAGATGCTTGGCATTGATCGTCTTTTTTTTTTATTCAGTTTATGGTTTATGGTAATTTCAGGAGACATCAAATATAAACCATCTGATCTGAAAAGATGGCTCGGATTTGATTCTGATCCTTCTCTGCTTTTCCTCAATCTTCGCCGTCGGTGGGTACCCATGACAGAGGAGGGGATCTCTAGGATCCATATCTCTAGTCAGCGTCAGCTTCATGGTTTAAGAAATAGAACAAAAGTTATGGGACTAGGACATACTGGTAACAATAAAGATAAAACACCTAAAATGGTTATTATGTGCAAACGTTGTAGGAAGTGTTTTTCTTAGTGTTTCTACTGACACAGGTCCAATATACAGAAATTTTATGAGTAATAACTGAAAGAAACCACTCAATCAAGAACTGCCACAAAAGCAAAACGCGCAATCTGTGAATACAAGTAAAATATGCATCTGTCCTAATTTACTAAACGAGGCCAGAAGGAGCAGGCTCTGAAAATCTAGAGCATAGGCACTAAAGCATGGGCATTCAACTAAAACAAGAGACGGTGTAAATGAACAATATTCAGAAGGAGCAGGCTCCGAAAATCTAGAGAGCTCGAAAAACAAATTGAATAATCAGCTGGAGAAATCAAGGAGAAGCAGTGATAGACGAGAACACATCGTTTAAATTTTCTACTCCCAATCTGGGCGAAAGGCAATAACCTAACCCCCAATCCCCCATTATCCCTGTATCGTGTAAGAGCAGCGTGTACCTTCAAAAGGGTGACGGTGGACCAGTGGCGGTCCGCGGAGCGGCGAAAGGGCGACGGTGGCCCAATGGTGGTCTCACTGGTGGAGCAGAGATAGTGGCGGTGGCGGACTGGCTGAGTGGCTGGGTATCAGTGGTAAGTGGAAACAGTGGCGGGCAGCCGGGCACACGGTCTCTGTCTCTCTGAATCTCTCCATGAGGACCAAGACTCCAAGTCTCTCCCTGTCTCTGCGGCTCTGCGAGTCTGCTTGCCTGACTGCTTGCCTCCCTCGAATCTTCGAAGCGAAAACGTGAAAACAAAAACTCAGAAAGTGAAAGAAGAGGAGCCGCTGCCGCGCGGAAAGCTGGAAAGTGAAAAGTGAAAACCTAAATTCCTAACGGGCCGTCGGGCCAGGCCGGGCCAGAGAAGTGATAACCAGGCCCGGCCCGTTAAGATTTCGGGCCAGGCCGGGCTCACTCAAGTCCGGCCCAATAACTGAATTCCTCGGCCCAAGCCCGGCCCGACACCCAGGCCTAACTAAACCCTTACACATCGTCTACATCTTTGATTTTAAAGAGATCCAAAGACCCCCTCAAACGAGCAAACGAAAGAGTTTATTTAATTGAGATCCCATACTTACTTTCAGCGATGTCTTCTTCTTCTGAAAATACTACTTGATCTTTATTCTTTTAACTTAATTTTTACCATATAATCTTCTAAAAATCAGAGTTTCATTGGATTCCCATTCAATCTGGCATATAAAAGCCTAGCAACTTCCAGCTTTACAATATATGTATTTATAAATCAAAGGGAGTTATGTGCTATATATCGTGTCCTCGATATTGGTGTATGTTAAAAATTTAAAATCTGTCACTACAAAACTACTATCACATGAGTATTAGTGACACTATGATGCAAAAATGTTCATTGTTTTTTTAGCATTAATGATTCATGGTGCTTTTAGCAGCAAACTTTTAAATTTGTACTATTGACAACATCCAGCACATGATATATATATATATATATATATATATATATATATATATATATATATATATATATATATATATATATATATATATATATATATATATATATAAAGAGAGAGAGGCTGGATCCCTTTGGCTAATAGGGATCCCATTTCATCAAGGACATCCGATCCATTTCATCGGACAGCTTTTTACCTGCATGCTCATGCATCGAGATATTTATTGTGAAAGGCCTACCAGTCAGCAGGACTCGGTAGCTGGTTGATTGGAAATACATCTTGTAATAATCATCAAAGCCCAAACCAACCATCTACCGAGTCCTGCTGATTGGACAATTGCAATAGATGTATTAGCAATATTTGTGTTTGATTATGCGGTTTTTAAAGTCTTGTAACAGCGGCCTTGTGGAGTTTTGGCGATGGACTTTTAAAAAATATCCATCCGACAACACTCAGCAATCACCATAATTCTCTCTCTCTCTCTCTTATATATATATATATATATATATATATATATATATATATATATATATATATATATATATATATATATATATATATATATATATATATATATATATATATATTCTAGAAATTAAAATTAGCCAGCTACCGAATATTGCTGGATAACAAAATCTTTTAAGACCGTCGCTAAAAACACCTTGTAATAAAAGCATTAACAATGGTCCATAATGTAACTAAGATTTGTGATGGCTTTATCAATGGTTTACATTGTTTTTTAGCGATGGATTTAAATAGTTGATTATTCGGCAATATCCATATATATATAAGAACGTACTAATGCTAGATTGATGTCTAATCTGGTCAATCAAAGATCTTGCACAGTGAGATATCTCTCCCAGCCCTCTCAATCTTTCTCTACTGATTTTCTTTTCTCTTTTTTTTTTTCTAATGATTTTCCTTTCTCTCTCCCCTTCAATGAATTCATCCAACTCTCCCACATCGCATCCATTAATTCCCCCTTTTCCCTTGTATGGCTATGAATTCATGGTGGGCAAAGAGATGTGGAAAATGAAGTGAAGAAAGGGAAGGCCGTGTTTGACCAGTAGACACTAAAGTAGCTCCTTAAGTCGCACCCTTTTTCAATTACATGGTCGCGCCATTGAGTAATTGACAAATTTCCACGGATGGCGACATGCATCCAAGCGTCCGCGTGGCTAGCATAATTGGCGAAGGTAGGAGTGGTAGAGACCAGTCAAAGCCTCCAAGCAGTAGCTTTCCAACATTTCCCTTACCACCGCATCGCTTTCACACCAAACACTTCTGTCAACGTTTTTCTCAAATCACAAAAACGATTTTATTGGTGGCAACTATGCTTATGAGCGTCATTTTACCCATAATGACTGTTTCTAATTGTCAGCAATCTTGTCGGCATGCTTGCCCGATATATCATGCAATTGCTTTTTTAAATATACAACTCTTTCTCTTTCCCTTTATATATATATATATATATATATTTATATATATATATATATATATATAAAGTTATCTAGCCATTAAATTAGGGTCATTTGATCAACAAAGAGAGAAAAGTGATGGGCCTTTTTGTCATGTAATATTAGTTCATACATTTTTCTTTTTATTTTTCTCTCAATCAGCTGCCTATTTAAGAGATGGATGACACTTGAAAATAGATAAATGAATTCAATATATATATATATATATACATATATATATATATGTTAAATTAGTTAATTTTGAAGCTAATATGTGTGTGGTTTTCGAAAAGTTGAATTTGCATATGCATAAATCTCTTAAAACTTGGCAAAACTCATACCTTTTGTTGAGTTCATGTTTTTTTTTTTAAATTTCTTTCAACCCAGAATGTGTTTGTTTGTAAATGAACATTGAGAAACAATATAGCCAGTGGCAGAGCCGCATATGGGTTGGTGTGGGTAACTAAATGCACATGCCCTTCAATGTTTCTTTATTTTCACATCAACGGGTTCAAATGTTTGCTCTGTTATATATGTGAGTGTTTTTTGTGAAAAGTTGTGAATGATTGCCCCTCTAAACAATTTGTGGGGCTCGGCCATTAAATATTGCTAGATACAGGATTGGCCCAAGACAATGGCACTTCACCAAATCGATCGGATAGAAGACCCTGTCGCTGTCACAGTGAGTTCACCTAACTTCCAACCAGAAAAAAGAAATGCAAGACAAATTTGAACTGGTGATGTCTTTTGGGCTTGATGAAGAGTACAAGTTGCTCTTGTTAAATCAGTCGAGAGGCCATAACGGCATTAAAAAATTGACCTAGTTGATAGGGCTAATCTCCAAATCCAATTTCCATATCATAGTTTGGTATGGTTAGGCACTCAACTAATATGGGATTTATTCCAAGGCTAGGTCACGCCAACAACCCCAACTGGACAAAGTTGGTGGCTCTAAAATATTATGCTTTTGAGGAGTAAAATATTCATTAGGAGCAAGCTTTCTTTTTATTCGCATTACTGCAATATTTCAATGAAGAGAATAAATAAAGCTCAATTAACCTCGAGGAGAAATAATTTAGAAACACCCGAACACTTACAAATGAAAACAAAGAAGGAGGCCATGATTGGAACTTGGAAGACTTTAGTAGGTTTAATTGTGTCCACTCGCAAGAGTCTGCACGAAAGGATTGGGACGGTGATATTTGGTTTTCCATTTTGGACCCATCTTGAAATATGCAGTCACGATGATGGGGACGTTTTCATAAGCTCAACTACCACTACACAGACTGCGCACACGCGCAATCATGCATGTGGAATGTGTTAACTGAGAGGTTATGAAAAATTAAAATATTCATTCTTCAATTTGGTTCCACACGTTACCATAGCTTATTTGCTTGAGTACCCACTTGAACAGTGTCTCTCTTCAATTGAAAAAAGAAATCCGTACCGCAAAATTCACTATAGGCCGTTGATTCTTAATTGCAGAAAACGAAAATTTTAGTACTCACTTTAATTCTCACGAGAGAGAGAGAGGAAAATTCACTATACGCCGTTGATTCTAAATTGCAGAAAAAGAAACTTTTAATACTCATTTTAATTTTCATATGTGAGAGAAAAAAAAAGGAAAGGCAGACATTGCCAACTTCATTAAAGAATCCATAAGATATGAATCTGAAACCAACCAATTAATCAGTAAACAAACTAATGAGATAAAAAGTCTGGTACAGAGTGTAGAGGCCATGTAATGTTTAGAACAAAGAAAGACGATGGCGGAAATATGGCGCCGAATGGCTGGTGAAGGGCATGTCACTATTTGCGATGGCCAATTGAGAGAAGTCATGCAATGGCATGAATAGTTCATCTATGTGTTTACCACAGCCACCTAGGAACGACATAAATGAGAAGCCTGTCGGGCATCGATAGAGAGATATAGCTGTAAGCCAGGAATACAGATTTTGGATCGTATGAGCCTGGTATATATAGTCTTCATCACACACTAGAGAAGCACTGGGCCAATAGAGGAACAAGGCAAGATTTTGATGTAACAACTTCAGAAGCCCGAAACTAGAGTAGGGCCGACACAAGCTAAGTTGAGCCAGCTTGAGCTCGACAGAACAAGCTCGACACTACAAAAGAAGACGGAGTTGGGCCAGCTTGATCTCGACAGAACAAGCTCGACACTACAAAAGAAGGCGGAGCTGGGCCAGCTTGAGCTCGACAGAACAAGCTCGACACTAGAAAAGACCGATAATGGTGCATATGAGGACCGATAGGGCTTCAGTTACTAGATTGAAAAATATCGGCAGCCTTCCAAAGAAGGTATTGAATGGATACCAAGACAATAATTGCTTGCAAGGCAGTTTAGGCCCAGGATGTTCCATGCAAGCATCTTCATGCCAAATAATCAGGGAACTATCTGCTTCTATAAGGTTTCATAGAGGAAGAGTTGTCTTGAGGCACAACGAGGGCCTTTTGAATGAATTACAAGAGCGATACATCTAATAATCATGGAGCAAAACAACCTGATAATGGTGCATCTGAGGCACATGAACCGCGTATTAATTGATAAATGCATTTGAAGTTTAGTTATAGAGTCACAATTAATTGTGCAATAGTGGAGCTATATGTCCATAGTCTCCTCCTAGATGGAAAAGTTTACCATAAAGAGTTTGGCTCATGTGTACTGGGACTGAATTATGTGCCTGTTGGTATGTCTTCATAGGCATTATAAATGTGAGGTGGGAAAATGTGGAAGCTAGGGAAAAGCATGAAGAAGGTGGAAGGTCTTGTAGAATGGCCCATGCAAACAGGGGTGGAGGTAGAAAATTTTGGTCGGCGTGAACTATAGTTTCAAAATTTTAATAGTTACTTTTGAAATTTTTTATATAAGTTAAACTAGGATTTTTTAAATTTATAAGAAAGTTTTTTATTTTTTATTTTTTATTTTTAAATCCGACTGAAGCCCATGCGCCTGCCAGCCCCTTGCCTTCGCCCTTGTATGTAAATGCTATTGGAACTTACAATGCCAATGAAAGCAATGAAGGCAAATTAGAGTTGGAATGAGTAGGTGATATTGTCTTGAGCATAAGGTGGAACAAAACCATGACGTTCACCCAGAGAGAAAGAGGGCAGCACGAATTGATAAAAGAATTTGCATTAAATTTTTTGCAGAATTCTAGCACATAAATATTTTTCTTTAGAAAAGCGCTCAACAAGGCATTATATATATATATATATATATATATATATATATATATATATATATATATATATATATATATATATATATATATATATATATATATATTATATGAGAGAGAGAGGAAGACGTTGTTTGGAGTACTCCCATCCTAATGCATCCTAGTTTTAATTCATCTCAATTGTATACCCTAACTTTTACTTGGCCATTCAAAATTAGTAATCGAGGTCGACTTTGTAAGCGTATATAACTTTATTATTAATTAAATAACAGAAGCACCTTCGAAAGAACAAATAAAAGGAATGAATTTAACTTAAAATTGCATATATATATTGACATGAACCCATTTTGGCCAAATAACCATTCTAAGATACGAGACATGGTTTAAAAAGAAGCGTATAGGTCTGTTTTCGAAGTGCGAATTTATCGGCACAAAAAGATGATCAATTGCTACATCTTATCTGAAATGAATTCATAGAAACATTTTTAAAAGCACACACATCTTCCCAGAGTGTTTAATTGTGTTACTTTCATACACAAACATGAAATATAAATTATATGTATTAATTTAAACTTTATATATATATATTTTTTACAATTTAAACGAATTCCTTTGATGTTCTGAAAATCAATGGAAAGAACTTTTTTTGTTGTTGGTAAGACCCACCCACCACACAAAGTACCCATTTCTTTGTAAAAAGAAGACAAAATAAATAAAAGAAGGGAATCCTCAGGCTAATGTATTTATAGGGTCACCAACCCCCGGCGTTTCCTCCCACTCCTCGCTCGAGAAGTCGGTCTGCGTTGAGCGGATGACGCCAAGCCTTCCAACAACCGCGGCAGGTCCCACGCCTCACCATCATTTTGACTTTGAACGGCGACCACACCAACCCCCCTCTTTAGCGCCAACAAAAATAAATTTCTTTCTTCTGATTTTCACTTCACAAAAAAAAAAACAGAAAATCCAAACTTACTTTCGAAAAAAAAAAGCATAATCGGCACTTCATCAGCACTTGAATTAGGTTGTTTCATTTCTGTAAAATATAATTCTTATTAAGTTACTGGAATGGCGAAGCTAGAAATTTAGCAATTGTCTACTCAAGAGCACACCAACCTCCGCTACTTATAGCTGTAAAAGTCGAAGAGATGAAAGAAAAGAAAGAGATATCAAGATACAGTCTTGTATCATGCAACCAAGATTATAATCTTGGTATTCCATATAAAAGATCATTTTCCCATAATTTCCATGTAGCAACCTACGTTTGGTGAAACATATTCGAATCAGGGTGGTTTGAGAGAACTAGGATGAGGTAGCATCATCATTCCCGAGGAGGACTTTGGACATTAGGTTATCCAACTATGGCAAACTTAGAGTGGCTCGAGTAACAAAATTTTGAAGTAGACTTAACCCTGGATGGTTTCATACTCTAATGTGCAACTTGCATGAATTTATGTTGCTTAATACTTTTTCATGACCATTTTATACAAAGAAAGGAGATCAATAGAAACTTGAAAGTAGAGAATGGGAGAAGCTAAAGAATAGCTTCTGTTACATATTCACATGCTGTTGGCAAATATTAAGGCAAAGATACTCTCCAAATTATGCCAATTAGGCACCCCATGACCAATTCAAACAGTAGCATAACTTTCTTATAAACTTGTACAATAATCGAGCATTCTGGCACATTTTTCAGAAAGCGGTCGCTTTCTGCATATGAGTCAAACAGTAGTACCTCAATGAAAGATTTTCTGTTTTTTGGAAAGTGCGGTCGCCGTCGGTTGCGTGGAGGGAGGTGTCAGGGAAGGATAGTAGGCAGGGAGGATCTCCCCCTTTCAAGGAAACGGGTATCCTCCTTGGTGGGACCCATCGCCGGGTTAGTGTTAGGTGAAACTTCCTTCCTTGACTAAAATGAATGAAAAGATATTAAAAACAATTAAGAAGTCGCTGGAAGCCGCGACCTCGGGGGAGGAGTCCGTTCATGCGTGTATAAAAGGAGATGAGAGGCGAGGCCAATGCAGCAGCTCTCGTCCAGCAAGCAAGGAAGAAGCGTGAGACAATCTCCATAACGTTTACTTCTCTCCCTCTCACCTTCTTTCTCCTTCCAAACTATCTGCGACATTCAGGCAGGAAGACAAGGCACCTTCATCGTTGCTCTGGAGCCAAGGGTGAATCCACATCTTGTATTTCCTGTGAGTTTTCAATCTCTGTGCTTCTCTTTGTATTCCGGTTTTTGCCGTGTTGTTTTGCTTCCTCTTTCGAGTTTTAAATTCATTCTTCAACTCGCTGCAGAATGGTTTCGTAAACATACTTTCTGTTTCGTTTCTCATTGTCCTTACATCTCTTTTTAGATGCCTTTTAAGCCTTTAATGGCTTCTCGAACATTTTGTAAACTTATGAACGATAATCCTTTCCTTTTTCCTTTTTTTTTTCTCCTTCCACCCATCACCTATCTATTTGTTGAAACTATCGTTGTAAACTCTCTTCATGATCAGGTCTTTGCTTCCTGCAACTCTGCAAGATCATTCTTGCTTTCTCAATGCCTTTGGCTCTTTTAAGATATTTGGAAACCAAGTTTAGTTCTACGCCGGATCAAGTTTTCAAATTCTCCTTTCTAAGGATGGATAGCTGAAAGCCTGAAACTATTGGGTTTCATTGATTCAATGAGGCTAAGTATTTTGGAGCTTACTCTCCTTTCTGTGCACAGGACGTGTGAATGTTGTGATGGAGAGTGGCCTCAAGAAGAAGTCCAGTAGTAGTTCCTTGATGTACGAAGCTCCTCTCGGCTACAGCATTGAAGACCTCCGACCAAACGGTGGCATCAAGAAGTTCCAATCTGCTGCCTACTCCAACGTATGTTACATACTCCCCGTCTTACTTTTCCTCTGCTCTCCGATTTAGCAGCACTCTCTGTTACCTTTCTACCGTTTTCATGGCCTAATTTCGGGTTCAATTTCTCTTTTGCAGTGCGCAAGGAAGCCATCCTGATATTCCCCAAAGCTCGTTTCCATCCGTAGAGTAGGACTTCTTTTTGATTTCTTCATTTTGTTCAGTTTTCAGTAGGAAACTTGTCTTCCTCGGCCGGGACAAAGAACGCTTCTTCTTTTCCCTTCTGCCCTTTCTTCCCCTTCTCTCCTGCAACTGGTCTCAGACGCGCAAGGTTTAAGTACCTGTTACAGAAAGAAAAAGGAAAAATGTCTGCCATTGGATTCGAAGGTTACGAGAAGCGGCTCGAAATCATCTTCCGCGAGCCCTCTGTTTTCGCTGACCCTCAGGGGAAGGGTCTCAGGGCGCTTGCTCGTCCACAGATTGATGAGTTCCTCCGTGCTGCAGAATGCACCATCGTGGACAATCTGTCCAACAGTGTCATGGACTCCTACGTCCTGTCTGAGTCCAGCCTCTTCTTCCAACCTTACAAGATCATCATCAAGACCTGCGGGACTACCAAGCTTCTGCGCGCAATTCCCATCATACTCAAGCACGCGAGCAGTCTGTCCCTCGCTCCTATTTCTGTCAAATATTCCCGCGGAATGTTCATCTTCCCCGAAGCTCAGCCTTCGCCGCACTCCAGCTTCACTGAGGAGGTTGCTGTGCTTGACGGCCATTTTGCCAAGCTGTTTGGGAAAACCGGGGATGCTTATGTGATAGACGGCGGTGACCCCGCCCGTAACTGGCACATCTACTGGTCCTCCATTGAGTCCATGGCTGTTGTGCCAATGACGATGGAGATGTGCATGACAAAGCTCAGCAGGGAAAGAGCATCTGTGTTTTTCAACAACAATGGGAGCTCAGGAAAGACGATGACTAGCGCTTCTGGGATTGCCAACATCCTCCCCGACTTTGAAATCAATGACTTTGAGTTCGAGCCTTGCGGATACTCCATGAATTCCATCAATGGCAGCGCTCTGTCCACCATTCATGTCACTCCGGAGGACGGGTTCAGCTATGCTAGCTTCGAGTTTGTTGATGTGGTTGACGCCAGGAAATCTGTGAATGCAGTGGAACTGGAGGCGATGATCGGTCGTGTGCTCAATTGCTTCGAGCCAGCAGAATTCTCCATTGCAATCCACTGTGACTCGACAAGCCCAATTGCTAAGATGTCTGCAAAGAAGGGGATGATGGGCTATGCCTGTGGTAAGGTGGTGGAGCACGAGCTTGCGGGGGGAGGCTGCCTGGTATACCAGAGCTTCTCTGCAAAGAATGGAATCTGCGCCCCAAAATCTGTTCCAAAGAAGTCCATTGAGATCGTTGGAGAGAAAGTTGTTGACCCGGAGAGGAGGGGCCTGCTTGGTTACTACGAAGCAGAGGAATGTGGAGAAGAGATGGAGGAAGGTACCTTGGTAACATGCCTGGCCTAGTAAGACAAGTGATATAGCAGAAATTGAAGCTTTATATTTGTGGTTGATTTCTGTCGTATTTGGTATTGTACCATCATTGTGGCTGGCTGTTAGGGATATGAAATAAGCTTTAGCAGTGTGGCTAAGCAGAGAGGCGCCATGAGTATGACCCTGGTGCTGTTTGTTCTATGTGTTAAAGAAGAGTCGTTCAGTTTAGTCCCAGAGCTAGTGGTTGGTTAAAGGTCTTGTAGCCCATGTTTTGTGCCGTATGTGTAACTATGTTGGTGAATTATATGAAGTATGTGTTGCGTGTTAATCTCTTTCTCTCTCCCTCTCTAGAAACTCATGGCTTGGCCTTTAGCCTATATGATCAAGAGCAAAAGAACACAAAAATCCCCTATAAACAGAACAATAGACATTTTGAGGACAGTGTGAAGTAAGATTTGCCATTCCAAGAATCAACTTCGTTCGACAAGGGCAGCTTGCCCTTTAGTACTCATTTTCTCAAAGGTAAAATTGTCCTTTAGAAAAAATTTTTTTTAAATTTTTATACTTTTGTCCTTATAATATCCTGCTGATTGAGTTGAATCAGATGGACCGTCGGATTCAATCTATTTTATTCTAAAAACTCTCTCAAATGAAAATCAAGGGGAGAATGGGAACAAAAAACCTTAGTTTGAATCCACAACTTTATAGGATCAGGTCATTGTTGATTGTAAGTTAACATGCTTGAATTAAATCCCTGTGAGATTTTAGGGGTGGGCATCTGGCCGGCTTCGGGCCAACCCGATGTCCGAAACTCGGACCCAGCTGGACCCCTTCCAGTTATAATAATTTTTTTAATATAAAATAAAATTTTTAAATATAAATTATATTGTTAATAATAAAAAATATTTTTTAAAAAGTTATCCGGCTCATTTGGAACCCAAACCCAGACCCGTACCAAGCCGGCTGCGACCGGGCCGGACGCCCACCCTTGCTGTGAGTGAAGTCATTTTGAACCCGCCAAAATTTCAGATAACTGTACGGACGCATTACAACCAACAAAAGTGACTCTTTACATGGGAAGCACTTCTTGCTCTACCACTGTCATATAGCCTATAGGATATAAATCACTAGCGGTCATTTGATTAGCAGGAATTGCCGGAATTGTGGAATCAAATTTATAGTTTTTAAAGAAATGGGAATCGCTTAATCAAACACTGAATTTCGATTCCAGAATTGAGGACCAATTCCAGAATGGGAATTCGGAGACAAAAACTGAGTTTGGGGGTCCCATTTTAATTTCGAAATCGGAATTCTGAACCGCCCACGAATTTTTCTTCTCCCATGCCGGCGAAGCTTTCTCCTTTGCGCAAAGAAACCCTCCTCCCCATAAAGTCGCCCTCTTCTCCTTCGTCCACCTGTTAGCAGTGCAAGTAGCGTCCATTGCAGCCCCGATTCAACTCTGTCTCTCCCCGATAGCGGGTAAGTCCCTCTTTCTGTCTTCTCTTCTCTCTCTCTCTCTCTCTCTCGTCCCAACCTGAAGTGTCGGCCATGGCGGACGACAGACGGGCTGCCAGGCAGCGGCCATGCGGACGCACAGAGGGGCTGCAATTGCATTGGCAGCCCCTTTGTTCTTCCTGTTTTTCTTTTTCGCGTTTTTGGGCTGAATCACACCTGTCCTCTAAGAGGTGCCCATGGGCCATGTCCTCGATTAAGGCCAGATACGTCAGCAATAATATGGCTTTTTAGTTTTCCAGATGGGAAGTGACTTGCACGATTTCAATAACGAATTCATTGGTGTACATGATCTCTGACTTAGGTGCTTTAAGATGCCGCATTTCTTTTGTGAGCCTTTACCGATTTCTTCTGCTTCTGGTTTTCTAAACTGCATTTTCTTACTAGCCATAGTGGAACATGTATACTGATTGCTAAAGCTTACCACGTTCTTTGCACTTATCTTTGTCTTGGAAATGATCTGAAGGGGGCTCTCTCCACCGCAGCCCCTAATGGCAAGTTTTGCAGAACTAGTCGCCGCCTTGTGTCGGCCAACTTCTCTCTTCACCTGTTGTCCACCTTAGAACCTATTCTTGCTAACTTTTTCATTAAGACGAAAACCGATTTGCAAAAATATATCAAACGACATTTAAAGGACCTTCTTATTACTTTGATTTTCAGCAGAACTAGCCTAAACAGGAGGGCTTTGTACTGAGCGATTTACGATTCTTTTTTGACACATTGGTTCTATACATAGCTCCTCCTTCTCCTTATTTATTAGTTATTTGCCAATTATCGTCCTTGTATAATTTTAGCTTGGTTTCCTATCTTACTAGAGTGTTTCTTTAAACAGTTTGCTAAGTTTGCTAGTGCATTTAGCAGCAGTAGACTTCTTTCTTTAATTTTTTTTAGCTTTTAACAAGCCTTCGAAGTTTAAAGAACCAAGCAGTTTGAGAGGCGTTTTTCCTCCATAGTCGGTGCAGCAACCTCTCTACCATGTGAGCGCTGTCTAATTTAATACCGACCTGACTATGCCCTAAAGCAGAAAGATTGAAAGTCTTCTTTCCTTTCATCAGGTTTGGCATGATGCCTAGAATTGGTAATTCCTCCATCTGCCTTACTGCAGCACTAAATAAGATGACAGCTCCACACCTTTTCTTTTCTGCAAGAAAAAAAAAATCAGTAAAAACATATGAAAGAGAAAGCATTCGTTTTTAACGCACTACACAACAAGCAACAAGACAAAGTATATGCATGATGTTAGTCTCGAAGTTGGAAATGTAACTAAATCTTCGATTGATCTTTTGGTGCCATAGTTCGGCACCAAAATTTTCTGCTCCCTAGACAACCATCAAGTATTTCTTACAAATATTTGTATGACTATCATGAACAAACAAGGGGAAAATCGATTCCCCTAGTGACAACCACATCAATGCAAACAAACATCCATCTTGACTATTAGAGAGCAGAGCATATGAAGTAGCATGTACCAATTTCATGGTCCTACCCACCCAATCATCATGAAATCCGAGCTATGAAAGATCTGAAGCAAAAACTCTCTGTCATTCTATCATATCCTTTCGATAAATCAAGTTTATAGTCAAACTTACATCCTACTTTAAAAAATAGACTGAATAAAAAAAAATTTTATGGATATTTCTTTCCTTGGAAAGCTCCTTGATTGAGGGAAATGATATGATCAAGGACTGACTTTATTATTTCCACTATAATCTTGAAAATAAAATTAGAAGATACTATTGCATAAAGTAATCGGTCTATAATCATACATCAAACTTGCTTCATACTTCTTAGGGATAAGTATATTTCTTCTAATGTCTCACAAACTTCCTTTTAGCAAAGAAATGTCTCAACAACCAAAGGGGCATTGAACCCCATCATATGCCAATATTTTCAAAGGAAGTTAGTGGGCACCTTGTGGGGTCTAGGCTCCCTACTTCAACACCACCCAATGGATCACATCATTTGTTGATGAAATTAGCAACCTCTTGTTATCTTAAAACAATAATTTAATAACTTCAAGCATATAAGAAAGCAAACCTAATGAAGTGTCCTTCACAAGAAGTTTTTACAATGGTTGCTATACTTATAAAAATTAAATAAGCATAAAAAAACTTACCTTCACAAGTGATACTATGATTAATTTGTTTTTCATCCTCATTCCTTGGACAAATACATGCAAAAGAGAATTATTAATATTCTATTCCTTCAACCAACAAAGTCTAGTGTATTGCTTCCCTAGACTCTCCTCCTTTTGAAGAGCATCCATCAAATCATTATTAATATGATCTTCTTTAATCAACCACTCTTCAAAGCTCACGATGAATCTTCATAAAGACTACCAATTCTTTTTTGACCTACACAAAAAAAAATATTAACTCCTCAATTGTTCGTTTATACCACAGGATTGGTGTTATCACCCCAAATTTTTTCAAAAAAAGATTGTATTTTATTTTCACCCAAAATCTTCATTTATTTGGCTTTAAATTTTAGACCCTATGCCCAATCCTAGGCTCAAAACAAGTTCGCGAATTTGATCCAAAATGAATTTCTAAACCCTTATCTGAACTCAAATGTGAGATTTAAATCCAAAATGCAACTCTCAGGTCTGAATTAGTTCCAAAATCCAAGTTCTGATCCAAATTATTTCAAACTTAAAAATCCAAAACTGAGATCAAAACGGTAAAATTTGGTGCTATGAGCATCAGGCACTAATGCGCGGACCTTCTCTTTGTTTTATGTTTCGCTCTCGCGCCAAGACAAGTTGTTAAACGTAAATTACTCACTAGAATGAGCTGGTGGCTATCTAAACCCAATCCAGATTTAAAACGAGCCCAGAGTCACTTAAAAACGGAGTCGGCCACCCATTTGGATCAAAAACCAATTTTATACACCTTTTTAAATAAAAAAAGAAATGGTTTTAAGCTTTTTATACAAACAACCCTTTTTTATTTATTCATTTACTCATTTTTCATTTTATTTCATTTCATATCATTTTTATTTCACATTATTTTATCTTAAAAAAATTATGCATAGTATCACACGACGCACAGTCACGTGACTGTGCACAATCGCATTACGCTATTGCTGCAGCACGCACTGCCGCATGTGGTTTGCCGAGACACCGGACGCTGTTTCTCTTGGTGCACAACAACGTCCGAACCGGGGCCTGCCCACTGCGCAAGCCCCATTTTCTTACAAAAACTGACTCTTGGGGGGCGGTTTTGAACATTTTGGGTGGGCATTACCCCTGCCCACATCCCAAATAGGTATTTGCAGGGCTAATGGCCAATCTCACTTAGTTAAAGCCTATTTTTTACCAAAAAAAATTTAAAGTAATTCAAAATTATTTGAAATTCGCATGAAAGTCATGTTAAATTAAAAAAAAAATTAAATTTTGAGTTTTGGCTCTAAAATTTTCAATAAATACCCCCCATAATCTTCTCTCTTTGGCAGGAGTTAACATTGGAGAACCTCAAGTGCATTCTCAGTTCAAAACTTAGAGTTTTCCCTTAGTTCTCTTTCTCCATTTCTCTCTCTTTTTTTCTTCTCATTCCTCTCAAGGGAACACAAGGAGATCTTTTTGGAGAAATATATTTATCATCTTGGAGCTTCACTCAAGGTGAATCTAGGATCATTAGAAGAAAAGATATTATTCATGCATAGTTGATTGATTTTTTCATTTATATATGAATGAACAGTGAGAATGAGTGTTTGAGTTGAGATTTCTCTTTATTGTTAAGTTGATTTTGAGGTTGGGGTTTGTCCAACCTGGGAAAGCCATTCATAGATATGTGCAAGTAAAAAATACATTTTCATGTCATTCTTATGTTTAGTTTCTTTCTTAATCACCTGATTAGGAACCATAATGAGTGCCTTATTAAGTTGCTCGATTTTCTTTCATACCCAACGGTGGAAGAAATATATCCCCTTGTAACAAACAAAATAATAATGTTTTATGTTAATATATAAAATATTTGAAATCATGCTTTTCAAAAAATTTTAAGAAATAAGAACCCTCTCTAATGAGGCCTTGGAGACTTAACTTAGGCTCTTTGTAATCACCCCAAAATTTTCCAAATGATACGCTCTTTTATCGAAACACAAAACCCAAGTTCAGATCCAAATCAAGCATTTCAGACTTAAAATTCGATTTGCGTTCAAAACAACAAAATTTTAGCGTCGCGCGTGCACAAACCTTCCCTTTGCTATGAAACTCATTTCTCACACCAAAACGTTTTCTAAACCCAAGTTTCACGCTCGAATGAGTCGACAACTGACTAAACCAAAATTGAATTTGGAGCGAGTTCGGAGTCGTTCAAAATGGAGTCGACCACCCTTTTATAACGAAAAAAAAATTAATTTTACATGCCATTTAGATAAATTACACAAGAAATGCTTTTACTTGAAAAACCTTTTTTACATTTTAAATAAAAAATATATTATGCTTCCTATGTCACAATGGTACCGGTACGGGTTCGGATACGGGTACGGGTACAACATTTTTTAAAATCTTGGTACGGGTACGGCGACTATTATATATAATTAATTCAAAAGAGTAATTATTATATATAATTAAACCACAAGTTCTAACAAAAATGCCAATAAAAAGAGGCTCATAATGAATAAATTATCAATGTTTTATCTTGTTAATAAGACTTCTTGTGTTAAAGTATAAAAAAAAAATGAAGAATAAATAATTTTTTTGACTTTTTTTAGTTATAATGCAGTTTGGATCTGGATCCGACCCGGATCCAGATCCAAACGTACCAGGACGTACCAGTACTGGCGTACCGCCGTACCGGTAGGGGTATGCCGACATAGTATGCTTCCTATATAAATAACATTTTTATATTTTATTGAATTTCATTTATTAAAAAAATAAAAAAATTTCGCACGTACCGCGATGCAAAGTCGCGCGACTGCGCGTCGCGCAGTGTGCATGCGTGATCGCATAGGATCACGATACGCTATCGCTGCAGCGCGCTGCTGCGCTCGTTCTGCCGAGGCGTCGGGTACGGTTGTGCTTGGCGCGTGATGGCGCCTGCAACAGTGCATGCCCCTCCTCTTTTCTTGCGAAAACCGACCCTTGGGGGGCAGTTTTGGTTTCTTTCGATGGGAAATAGCCCTGCCCACACCTCAAAAGGGTGTTTGCATGGCTAGTAGCCTATTCCATTTAGTCAAAACTTTTTTTTTTGTACAAAAAAAACCTTTTTTTTAAAAAAAATTTGAAAATAATTCAAAATTCTTAGAAATTCGGTTGAAAATATTGTGAAATTCAAAAAAATTCATATTTTGAGTTTTGGAACCAAAACTCTCTATAAATACCCCCATTTTCCTCCCTCTTGGGTATGAGCTAGCCCTTGGAGAGATACTAGCAAATTTTCACTTGAGGACTTAGAGTTTTTCTTAACTCTCTTCCTCCATTTCCCTCTTCCTCTTTCATTCTCACTCTTTCTCCTTCTCTAACCTTGGAGCAAACATTATCAAGCAACAACTCTTCAAGGGAAGACAAAGATCTCTTGGAGGCTATGTTGTCATCATCCTAGAGCTTCACTCAATCAAGAAGGCCTAGGATCAATCCAAGCTAAGGTGTTTATTTCCTCTAAGCCTTTCTCTTTTAGAGGTACGTAACCCAAATCTCATTCCATTTTTTTTCCTTATTTTTTTCTCTCTTCTTTCCCTCCATATGAGATAGTTTTCAATTCTCTATTTTAGAGTCAAGAAGCTATGCTCGAGTGCACCAGAATCATGAAAATATGAGATGATCTTTCATTTCATGATTGAATCATATTGTCTCTTTTATTAAATATGACATTGTTTTGGTTTTTTCATTTCCTCCTTTCTTCATCATCCCATAGCCATATAAGATAGCCCTATAATTTTTATTTTAAAGTCAAAAGACTATTCTTAAGTGCACCGAGAGCATGAGAAGGTGAAGTGATATCTCATTTCGTGCTTGAATCATGTTGTTTCATTGTTTGAATATAGTCTTGTTTAACTTCTTCCATTTTTCTCTCTTCCTCATTTTCCCATGACCGTACAAGATAGCCCTAAAATCTATATTTTTAGAGTCAAGGGGCTATTCTTAAGTGCAGCATGAAAAGATGAGGTGATATTTCATTTTATGGTTGAATCACGTTCTCCCTCTTTCCTTAAATATCGTCTTGCTTCAAGATATTATCCATGCATAGTTGTTTGGTTTTCCATTTATATGTGGATGTATGGCTAAAATGAGAGTGTGATTTGAGACTATTTATCTTTATGTTAATTTTGAGGTTAAGACTTGTCCAATCCAGGGAAAAACCTTTACGAATATGTACATGTTAATATGCATTTGCATGTTATTTCGCGTTAGCTTCTTTTTAATCATCCTATTAAGACCCCTAATGAGCATCTTATCGTGTAGTTTGAGTTTCTTCCATACCCAACGGTGGACGAAACATATTCTCTTGCAACCAATGAAATAACTATGTTTTATGTTTATAATAATGTTTTCCAAAATATTTTCAAAAGAGCCATTTCTAATGTGGCTTTAGAGACTTAGCTTAGACTCTTGCATAAGTCCAAGCTCCCCTCTAGCCTACATCAAACTTAAAGTCGGATGTTTTAAGTTATTTTTAATCTCACGAAAACATACATGTATATACAAGTTATATACATATGTGTGCACATGATGATTTTATTCATTCTTCCATCTCTATATTTTCACATTCTATTTTACAAATTTTCACATATACATGTGTTCTACTTCCTCTCTCTAGAATCTTTTATTTATCTCTTCAAGTTATATGTCTTCTCCTCCACGTTTCTTATATATATATATATATATATATATATATATATATATATATATATATATATATATATATATATATATATATATATATATATATTCCTCTATTCTTTCCCTCTAAAATCTCTCTTTCTCTTCTAATCAATACTCTCTTTTATAAACTTTCATACACGTGTATGTGTGATAGTATGTACACACACACACACACACACACACACACACACACACACACACACACACATATATATATATATATATATATCTTGCAAGAACTTCTTTTTTCCCTCTATTTAAGTTAATACTTCATTTTCTAAAGTTTTCACATATATACGTGTACACATATATACACATATTCATATATACATATATGCATACAAAAGTTTGTATATCTTCCTCTCTTAAAATATCTAATTTATTGATTTTCAAAATTTTTTTCTCTTTCTCTTTTTCCATATTTTTCTTTTGATTAGGGTTCTATTTTCCATTCTTTTGAACATATTTTTCTTCCAAGATTATTTTCATTTACCGACTTCACCAATACTAAAACTCAAGTAATGGTCCAATATTGGACTCATGCTTGATGGTCTATAACCCCAATTCATTTTCATGATGTGGTAGGAATGCCTTTTAGATGAATGTTGTGGTAGAAATGCTTTATTCATTCAGGATCAACGCATTCATGCATTACACTCACTTAACATCACTTGTGATCACAAGCACCACTCCAAAGAACTTAAGTAAGATGTGATGAAACTCTAACTAGATGGTAACCGAATTAGGGCAAAATCTCAAACCTACTTAAAGTCTTAAGGGAATAGTAAGGTGACTTCAAAAATAGATCTCCAAAGTTTTCCAAATATTTATAAAGAACTTTTCAAAATAAAAAAGTTTTACACTTTTCAAAGCTTTCTCAAAGTCTTGAAACATGAAATCTTCAACATTTTGTCAAACACTACACCACATATAGAATGAAAAGATGTTTAAGCCAAAATGATATGCATCAATGATAGACATAGCCTTTGGATTGATTTTCCATGGTAAAGGCGCCAGTAATGGTTGATCCGCGTACTGACGGACGAGTCCCTTTCTCTCTAATTTTCAAAACAAAACTTTATTTTTCTGGGGCACTCCAAAACCAAAAACCAAAATTTCAGGGATGCGAACAGATGGTGACCGTTATGGGACCGTCATCGTTTGAATATAATTATAATTGATGCATTTTCACTAACTTGAACATCTTATATATTGCCGATGATAAAGCATGTCCCCTACTTTGGCCTTGACACTATCGACATTTGATTACATTTTTTGGTGATTATCTGTGCTTTTTTGCATATAAGACTAATTGAGGAGGATCAATCATGTTCACCTAAATCTAAGATCAAATACTACCTTCCTCAATTTAAGATTTGTTTAAAGACAATGCTTACTCTTCTATTTATTTTAATCATCATCTTAGGCAACATTGCATTAGAGACAACTCATTTTACATGATTTCTCATATTTCAAAATTCCTCATACCTATTTGTCCCGGACATCATGTTGCCGGGCTTGGTCTTAGACGTTAGCACAAGACTAATCCTTACAACTAGACCACACTTTGGGCAGGAAAGCCTTCTCGTTAGTACCATGAGTTGTAATTTGTGGTATATCGACAAGCGATCAAGAAGAAAGTTGATGAACCCTACCCTTAGTTGCCTAAGGAAGAATCTATGCTCGTACCAAGCCATTTGGCTAAAGTATATAAAGATAACTTGACATTGGATTATCGTGACACAAAATTATCTCAATTAGGTTCCTATACCCATTTTTCTGCAAAAATTATTTCAAATGACATGGATGTACATAAAACCTTGTTTGATGTTTACAACCTCATTATGTGCATCTACTTCATATTGTCTTTGTCAACCTAGTCAATTTTTTTCTAATCTAATCTCTACCATTCAGAGTCATCATTCAGGATGTATTCTTTCCAACAAGGTGTCACCTTCCCTTATGATCACATCCTCTTTGGGGAAGGTCACAAACGGTCCACCTACATCTCTCTTGAATCTAAACCTTTGGCTCCCGAATGGTATCGGTCTTGGCATCCCACCTTCTCTTGGATGTTTCCGTCCTACTTTGAAGAATGTGAGCTAGAGACAGTGGTAGCCGGAAGAATGCAAATAGTGGATGGAAATTTGGTGCATGCAATTGCTGAGCGTTGAAATCCAAGGAACTCCTCTTTTTTGTTTTCATGGGGAGAAATGACATTGTTATTAGATAAATTTGTTGAAACACTAGACCTCCCCACCCCAACTTGGGACCCAAATGATCCATTGAAAAAATAGTTCCTCATGAACCCAACTAAGTTAATGCAAATGACCTTATAGCTCACTTTACCGGATGGAAAACTTTAGCCCCAGTAGAAACCATGAGAGCCAAAGCATCAACCTGAAAATTTTGTATGAAAAATTTGGAGCCTATGTTGAACCTTCCACCCTACCTCAAAAAACCATAGGAAGAATCAAACATTGTATGATGCTTTGCACAGTTGGGGTGACCCTTTTTACTACTGAAAGTGACCTCCTAGATGTACGTATTGCCCAACTTTTTCGAATATGGGGGCATAGTGGGACCCAACACTTGTCAGTAGCAATGAAAACCTTACCTTTTCTTTACCAAGGACTCACCTGCTTCACCATTAGAGACACCGACTTCATAGAAGGATGCACGTAGGCTTTGCAATTGTGGTTTCTCAAGTATGCGGGACCCCAAGCCAGTCTATTTAAAAACACTGATGGAGCATTGACAGTCTTAGAACAATACCGCCGTTTGATTGAGTAATTAGATGGAGATGAGATCATTTGGAACTACTGTGATCATCGTGAGAGTCCACCTCGATACACTCATCATTATCATGGATGTCTCATACTCTTGGGCCCTTATTTTATAGTTGATTATTGTGCTGCTAGATGCATGAGACAGTTCTCTCGAAGACAGAAGATGGTTTCTTTGCATGCACCAATCAGAGCTATTCCCGAATTCAACCTTAGTTCTCCTCAATGGGTGGCATTGTTTGCAGTTTGGTCGACAAGAATGGAAGACACATATATCATACACTTGGTTCACAGGCCTAGTGGTCAAGAAGGAATATGCTAGGTGGTGGGATACCAACTGACCACAATCCATCCTTCCCTAAAAGTTTATGTTGTCCACTTTGTACTCCTTATTTCATCTTCAGTTGTTGTCATCTTTGTTATCGTTTTCTTTAGATGCAACTTTCAAAACTCGTAATGCGATATGAACCTTCATGTTGTCATCATTTCCCTCCAATGATTCTTTGTTTTCTTATCTTACAAGGTAAATACTTGAATGCCAACAAGATGGTTGAGACCAGAGCACAAACTAAGTTGTTGTCATCTGGTTGTTCATGGAGCGATACTTGAGGGAACAAGAAGAACAAAAGGCCTTGATGATTGCTCCAGAACTAGGAAATGAAAAATCTGTCAAGCAAAAGAGAAAGAAGAAAAACAACAAATCTTTCCATACAGATCAGGATGAAGACCATTTGAGTTCAGATTCCGCAACTAGTAAGGAGGAAAAGCCCGAATTGCTTCCTCTCAAGAAGAAAAAGACACCAAAGAGAAGCAGGAAAGAAAAAGAAATTATGGTGGAAAACAGCTCGCCTAGCCCCATCACCACTGAAGGTTCGGAGGAGAAACCCAAAAGAAAGACGAAGCCTACCAAAAAAGGCAAAAAGACAAGGAAGTACATCCCCAACAGTAGCTCGGATAGTGAAAGTTTGGCAGAGAAAGGAAAGGAGATCAAGGGCAAAAAGAAAAAGACAAAGCCAAAATTAGTCGAATGAAGTGATGATGAAAGACCAACTAAGCGTAGGTTCTATGAAATAAAGAAAAAGATGAACAATCTTGAACTTAGGGGAAAAGTAAAATGCTCATACTCATGCAAGGATTATTACCTCAATATTGAAGGGGACGAGGATATGAAAGGCTTACCCAGTGAGTTCGTCAGATATGATGGAACCACATGCCCATATGTTCACCTTTCAACCTTCTTCAATGATTGCTACAAAATTCAGACAAACAACAAAGCTTTGTTTTGCTGTTTTCCAAGAAGTCTTGAAGGCATCGCCGCACAATGGTACAAAGAAAATGTCAACCCAATCGAACTGAAGGAATTTGACAAATTGATTAATATGTTTATCGAAAGATTCGAGCAAAATGCTTCCATGGCTCCAACCCTTAATACCATTTGTAGTCTCTATCAAAACAAAGAGAAAAGACTCGAGAATTCATCAAAAAATGGAGAATTCAATGTAACGAAATTGAGGAGCCTGTTTCTGAAACACAAGCTTTGTCACTCATGAGGAAGAAGCTTGTCCAGCCTTTGAAAAGTCTTATCCACAACGCCCCGATGAAGACCTTTGCTGAGTTGATTGAACAAGCAAATTCAATAGAGAAAGGAATTGAGGAAGGTAATTTTGATGGAATCATTGTTCCTAAGTACAAGAAAGAGGGTAAGAAAGGAGGAAGAATACAATTGCCTGCACATTCCATAGCTTACGCTGACATTCGAAAGGACAACAACAACGACTACAAGCATGACAAAGAAGCCAGTCTCAAGAAGAACATGCAGTTTCCTAAAGGCAATGACGAAAGAAAGATCAAACACCCAGGCTAGAGTTATGACCGAAAATTCACCCCTCAGTCAGTCTCGCGAGAAGATATTGAAATATCTCTTTGCCAAAGGAACCATCGTCTTGCCAAAAATGTCAAGCCTCAAAAAATTATGGGCAGAAATAAAGAAAAACTGTGTAAATTTGATCAGGCCCCTGGTCATGACACTGAGGATTGTTTTGTCATTAAAAACATTATCCAAGACATCATCAACAAGGATCTCAAAATTGGTGATGATGGCATCCCCGAGGTCTTGAGGAATCTATTTCTTGATCACAGGAAGGCGACAGTGGCCATGATCACCACAAGCACATCCGACCTTGTGATGCAAGCAGTTCACTTAAAGTCAAGACGACAGATCAAGGTAAGAAACCTCTAGATTTTATTGCTATGATGTAGCAAGACGAAAAGTTCACCCAAAAAACATCCCCTAATAGTATGGGCACTTCCAGATGATTCGCCTATCTCCATGTTCTGCATCCATTCTTCCAAAGGTTTGCCCTTCATTGTTCTTATGCTGGGTACATCTACCAAATCAATTGGCCTAGGGAGCATTGGTTTTGCACTAACCTTTCGGCCGGATCCTCAGCACGTATGGTGATGACTGATGGGTTGAAATTCCATTTGAGGCACTGATGAAGTGTGAATAGGATCCCTCGTACTTGGTAGATCCAAGGTCATCCCAAGAGCAAGTTATATGATGGTGGTACATCTACCACATAGAATACACATCGATGACTAGTGTTTTCAATTATCACGTTCATGTCGAGAGTACCTTTGCTGTTCAGGCCTCGACCATCGTACCCATAGATCTTGATATCATCAGAGTGGTTCACGAAACCCCAAAGCTTTGGCCGTGAGATCAGGACAAATATTTAAGCCACTTCTTCCATCAATCAATACATGTGGTACAATCTTCTCATTGACCAGGACGACGATGTAAATAGCATCTTCATGTTAATAACCCCATTTTGAGGGATCTTTTTCTGAAAAGGTAATTGACTGGTCCTTAAATGCGTGAATCCACTCTTCCTCAACCATACACTCTTAAAAGGGAAATACCTCTCCCAAGTAGCATGAATCTTCCTCCGAAGAGTCATTCGATGATTTATCATCGCCGCTTCGTAGGATAAAAGTCTTTGGAGAAATCGTGTAAGTTACCAAGAACATCCCTTATATGTTCATTTTATTAAAAACCCTAAGAGATTTCAGTTGCTTCTGAAAAGTGGCTATCGTCCATTTACTGGCTTCGAAAATATCGAAGATGACATCGTGCAACCGATTAACATCCTTTTTCAGATGAATACTAGGGAACTGAGATATCATGAAGAAATTTGAAGATGATCTTGTTGGCTGATAGTGTTCACCTTTGTTTCAAATCCTCTCATGAATTTTGTAATTTTAAACTTCTTTTTGTTTGGTCACATGAGAGGACCCCTTCTATGAACTAAGAACTTTTTTTTATGCAATGCAAGTAATCTTTTTGTTGTCAATTTTAAATTTGCTCAATTTCTTTCCTTTATCTTTTTCTTTATAGGATGTCAGAAACCAACATGTCTCAATTCCTTCTTTTTCCTCGGAAGTCCCCTCAGAAAGCATTTGCCAAACAAGCAGTCGGTGAAATGAAATCTATGATAATACCCGAGTCAGAATTACCAGAATTCACTCAGATTCAGAAACAAGAACATCCCTCATCGTTGGTTAATGATCCAATTGAAGAGATTAATATTGGAACCAACAAGAATCCTAAAATCTTTCAAATTGGTACCAGTTTGTCAGTAGACAAGAAGAAAAGATTGATGGACTTTCTTATAAGTAACCAAGAAGCTTTGTCAGGCTTGGACCCCCAGCTGGTTGAACTTCGTTTGCCCTTAAATCCTAATTGCAAGCCAGTTAAGCAAAAGTTGCGTAAGCTTGATCCTCGACTAGAAGGGCCTGTAAAGAATGGATAGAGGGCCTACTAAAGGCAAAATGTATTTGTGCCATCGATTATCCCGAATGGTTGGCTAACAACGTGGTGGTCCTGAAGAAAAATGGCAAAGTTAGGTTATGCATCGACTTTCGAGACCTGAACAAAGCCACACCGAAAGATGATTATCCATTTCTAAACATTTATTTATTGGTAGACAGTACTGCATGCCATGCCATGTTATTTTTTATGGTTGGATATTCGGGCTATAACCAAATCAAATTAGCAGGGATCAACCTAAGACTGTTTTTACTATACCCTGGAGCACTTTCTGTTATACGATAATATCGTTTGGGTTGAAAAATGCTGGAGCAACTTATCAAAGAGTCATGACTACTATCTTTCATGATCAGATGCACAAAATTATAGATGCATATATCAATGATATATTGATTAAGTATAAGGTAAGAGAAGACCACATTGAGACCCTCGCCCAGGTGTTTGAAAGACTCTTACAGTACAAGCTTCGTTTGAATCCTCAAAAGTGTGTGTTTGGGGTTGAATCTGGTAAACTTTTGGGTTTCATGGTCAGTAAAAGGGGGATCGAGATGGATCTTACCAAAGCAAGAGCTATCATTGATATGCCACAACCTACCAATATCAAAGAGTTGCGAAGCTTGCAAGGGCGAATCCAGTCCATCAGACGATTCATTTCCAATCTAGCCATGAGATGTGAACCATTTAACCACCTGCTGAGCAAGGCATAAAGTTTGAATGAGGTTTCGAGTGCCAACAGTCATTTGAAAAGATAAAGAAATACCTCCTAAATCCGTCAATTCTAAAACCCCCAGTGTTGGGTAGACCATTCTTGCTTAACATCATAATGAATGAGTCATTATGTAGCGACTTTTTGGCACAATATGAGAAAGGAAGTCTCATCGAGCATGCAATTTATTACATTAACAAAACTTTTGTCCAATACGAGAATAAGTACTCTCCAATAGAAAAAATTTGTCTTGCATTGGTTTGGATGTGTCAGAAATTGAGACATTATTTGTTAGCTTGTGAGGTCAAGATACTCTCCAAATTAAATCCTCTTACGCACATTTTGGAATAGCCCTTCCTTAGTGGATGCATCACCAAATGACAAGTTCTACTAATGCAATACGATCTTGAATGTGTGTCTTAGAAGTCAATCAAAGGACAAGCAATTGCGGATCAGTTAGCAGACTTTCTCCAGTACGAGGAAATCAAAACTAATGATGAATTTCTGAATGAACATGTTCTAAGATTGGAAATGGTTCGAGTAAGTGACATGTACTTTGACGGATCCAGAAATGTGATGGGAGCTGGTATAGGCATTTTACTCATCATTCCGGAAGATGAATGATCCCATATTCTTTAAAACTCAACTTTCCATGTACCCATAACATGGCTGAATATGAAACCCTCATACAAGGACTTTGTTCTTTATTGATTTTTCAAGTGAAAAGGGTGCATGCCTTCGGTGATTCTGAGCTTGTCATAAACCAAGTGAATGGAGAATGGCAAGTCAAATACGAAAAGTTAGTTCCATATCAAGAGATCACTACCTCCTTAATCCGCCAGTTTGAAGAAGTACAACTGGCTCACATAAAAAGAGAAGGTAACCCTATTGCGGATGGCCTCACGAGCCTAGAATCCACCATCACCATTCGAACTAGTGAAGCAATTCGTTCTTTTGGGATTGAAAGATTAGAACATCCTGATTTTGAAATAGTGAAGCATTTTCATTATATCTAAGAGGGGAATACACCTTGGTATTATAACATCAAAAGGTACATTGAAAGCAAAGAATTCCCGACTAGAATGTCCAAAAATGAATAGAAAGCAATTCATCATATGTTAGCAAGGTACCTTATTTTTGCAGGGGTGCTATACAGACGTAGGTTTAGTACTGAATACTCTCAGTGCCTTGATGAAGATGAGGCTAAGGAAGTCATCAGAGAATCACATCGAGGAGACTGTGGGGGCCATGTTGGTTACCAGACTCTCACCAAACAGATAATTCATGCAGGTTATTATTGGCGTACTATGCAAAAAGATTGTCACCAATTCATCAGAAGATACAAAGAATGTCAACTGCTCCAGTGATCCATGCCCCTGCCTCTCACTTGCATCCTGTGACATCTCCTCGGCTATTTTCAATGTGGGCATTTGACGTAGTCGGACAGATATCCCTATAGCTTCTAATGGCCATAAGTATTTTCTTGCTGCAACATACTATTTTACCAAATGGGTAGAAGTCATCACACTCAGAACAGTGGAAGGATGTCATGTAGTGTCCTTGATTCAAAAAAATCTTCTTTGTAGATACAGAGTCCCTTATTAATGGCCATTACTTGTGTTGAAACCCCCTTTGAAGTTTGCTTCTCTCATAGAGCTTCTTCTAACTCAATATCAGTAGAAAAGGCTAATGCAAATCAATTTTCTAGATGAGAGGAAGCTAAAAGCAGCTGAACATGCTGAAGCTTATCGCCAAACGGTGGCCAGACTGTTTGCTAAGTCAGTTATAAAGAGACAGTTCAAAGTGAATGACTTTTCCTATGATGTGCGGTATACCTCAGAGGACGGCCATGTGGTAAGTGGACACCAATTTGCGAAGACCCATATGTTATTAAAGAAGCCTTGCCCCGTAATTCATACCGACTGATTAACGTTGATGGGGTGGACTTTTGAGAGTGTGATTTAGGACTTTTTCTCTTTAAAACCTTCATAAATATGTATATGTTAATGTCCATTTGCATGTCATTTTGCGTTAGCTTCCTTTTAATCATCCTATTAGGAACCCTAATGAGCATCTTATCGTATGGTTTGAGTTTCTTCCATACCCAGCGGTAGAAGAAACATATTCACTTGCAACCAATGAAATAACTATGTTTTATGTTTATAATAATGTTTTCCAAAATATTTTCAAAAGAACCCTTTCTAATATAGCTTTGGAGAATTAGCTTAGACTCTTGCATGAGTCCAAGCTCCCCTTCGGCCTACATCAAACTTGAAGTCGGATGTTTTAAGTTATTTTTAATCCTATGAATACATACATGTATATACATGTTATATACATATGTGTACACATGATGATTTTCTTCATTCTTCCCTTTCTATGTTTCCATATTCTATTTTGCAAATTTTCACATATACATGAGTTCTACTTCCTCTTTCTAGAATCTTTTATTTATTTGTTCAAGTTAAATGTCTTCTCTTCTAAATTTCTTATATATATATATATATGTATATATATATATATATTCCTCTATTTCTATCCCTCTAAAATCTCTCTTTCTCTTCTAATCAATACTCTCTTTTATAAACTTTCATACACGTATATGTGTGATAATATGTACACATATATGTACATCTCTCTCTATCTCTCTATTTAAGTTAATACTTCATTTTCCAAAGTTTTCACATATATACACATATTCATATATACATGTATGCATATAAGAGTATGCATCTCTTCCTCTCTTAAAATCCCTAAATTATTGATCTTCACAATCTTTTTCTCTTTTCTCTTTCTCCATGTTTCTCTTTTGATTAGGGCTCTATTTTCCATTCCTTTGAACAAATTTTTCTTCCAAAATTATTTTCATTTACCAACTGCACCAATACCAAAACTTAGGTAATGACCCAATATTGAATTCATGTTTGATGGTCTACAACCCTAATCCATTTTCAAGAAACTCTTTCTTCTTATATACGATAGTTATCAAAACAAAAATCTTAGATGTATGATGTGGTAAGAATGCCTTTTAGATAAATGTTGTGGTTGGAATGATTTAATCATCTAGGATCAATGCATTCATGCGTTACACTCACTTAACATCACTTGTGATCATAAGTACCACTCTAAATAACTTTAGCAAGATGAGATAGAACTCTAACTAGGTGGTAACCGAATTAGAGCAAAATCTCAAACCTACTTAAAGTCTTAAGAGAACACTAAAGTGACTTCAAGAATAGATCACCAAAATTTTTCAAATATTTATAAAGAACTTCTCAAAATCAAAATGTTTTACACTTTTCAAAGCTTTATCAAAGTCTTGAAACATGAAATCTTCAATATTTTGTCAAACACTACACCGCAAATAGAATGAAAATATGTTTAAGCCAAAATGATATGCATCAATGATAGACATAGCCCTTGGATTGATTACCTCCGGTAAAGGCACCGGGAACGGTTGATCCCCAAAATTTTGGGGATGCAAACACTCTTGCATGAGTTCAAGTTCCTCTCCTGCTTATATACAAATCAAAGTCCGATAAGTCATTTCTTGATTTTTAATATCATAAAAACATATGTATATACATGTTAAATACGTATATGTGCACAACATGATGTTTTTTTTTCTTTCTCCCTCCATGGTTCCACTTATTATTTTGTGAATTTTTATATACATATGAATGCGTATATACATGTATTCTATTTTCTCTCTTTAGAATATTTTATTTCTCCCTTCAAGTTAAATGTTTTCTTCTACAAATTTCTTATATATATATATATATATTTATTTATTTATCTATCTCCTTTCCTCTAAAATCTCTCTCTCTATCTTTAAGATCTTTTTTCTCTCCATTTGAGTTAATAAATCCTTTTCATAAGCTTTCATATATGTACCTGTATTTATACATACATATATACATGTATGTATATACATATAAAATATGTTTAACAATATGTATCTCCCTCTCCTTTTAAATATTTTATTTAGTGATCTTTAAAATCTCTTTCTATCTCTCTTTTTTTCTATGGGAGTATTTCATCTTTCTAATTTTTTTAGATATTTTTCTCCATAGATCTAAGGTTTTAACTTCTTATTTGTCGACTTCACCAAGAGCAAAAATCAAATAATGACCCAATAATGGAATCATGTTTGATGGTCTACAATCTCATTCCATTTTCAAAACTTTTATCTTCTTATAACAATATTTATGACAATTGTATAAATAAAAATGAGAAAGTAGATGTTTGTGCTGGTAGGAATGAATGATTTCTTTCTAATCATGTAGGATAAATGCATTCATACATTTACCTTCACTTAACATCATGAATGATCATAAACACCTCTCTAAAAGAACTTAGGCAAGATGAGATGACGCTCTAACTAGGTAGTAACCAAATTAGAGCAAAACTTCAAATCTACTTAAAGTCTTGAGAGAACACCAAATTGATTTATAAAAGTGATCTTCGAACGTTTCCAAACAATATTTGTAAAGAGTTCCCAATTCAAGATTTTCCTTAATGAAAATGCTTTACACTCCCAAATGATTCTTTAAAACTTTCTCAAAATCTTGAAACATTGAATCTTCAACATTTTCTCAAATACTACACCGCATTTAGAATAAAAGATGTTGAAGCTAAATTGAAATGCATCAAGAATAGACATAGACCTTGGATTGGTTACCCCGATAAAGGTGCCAGGAATGGTCAATCCTCGTACCGACGGGCGAGTCGCTTGCTCTCTCATTTCAAAATAAAATCTCATTTTTCTGGAACACTCCAAAAACCAATTTTTTTGGGGATGTGAACAGATGGCAACCATGATGGGACATCATCGTTTAGCTATGATTATCATTCTTGCATTTCTACAAACTTGAACATCTCATATATTGCCAATGATAATGCATGTTCCCTTCTTCGGCCTTGACCCGATCGTTATTTCATTGCTTGATGATTATGTTTGCTCTTTTGCATGCAAGACTAATTGAGGAAGATCAATCATGTTCACTTAGATTTAGGATCAAGTATAACCCTCCTCAATTTAAGACTTGATTGAAAATAATGTTTGTTCTTCTACTTATTTTAATCAATATATTAGAAAACATTGCATTAGAGACAACCGATTTTTCATTCTTCTTCATATTTCAAAAACATTCAACATCTATTTGTCACAATCATCATGTTGTTGGGCTTGGTCTTAGGCAGTAGCACATGACTAAGCCTTACAACTAAACCACACCTTGGGCGGAAAAGCCCATTCGTTAGTATCATGAGTGGTAACTTGTGGTATATCGACGAGTATCCAGGAAGAAGTTGATGAACCCTACCCTTAGTTGCCTAAAAAGAACCTATGTTAATATTGCTAGCACTAAGCATTAGGCAAAAGTATATAAACATAACTTGACATTGGATTATCGTGACACAAAATTATCTCAATTACGTCCCTATATCCATTTTTTTTCCAAAATTATTTCTCATGATAGAAGTATAGAGAATGTGGATGTGCACAAAACCTTATGTGATTATTTACAACCTCATTATATACCTCTACTTTATATTGTCTTTGCCAACCTAGTCAATCTTTTTCACTAATTTAATCTCTACCCTTCACATTCATCACTCATGATGTATTATTTCCAACGTGGTGTCACCTTCCATTTTGATCACATCCTCTTCGGAAAAGGACCCGAACAGTCTACTTATATCTCTCTTGAGTCTAAAACTTTGGCTCCCGAATGGTATCGGTCTTGGCATCCCACATTCTCTCGGATGTTTCCTTCCTACTTTGAAGAATGTGGGCTAGAGACAATGGCAGCCGGAAGAATGCAATCGGTGGATGGGAATTTGGTGCGTGCAATCGCCAAACAATGGAACCTAAGGACCTCCTCTTTTTGGTTTCCATGGGAAGAGAAATGACAATACTATTAGAAGAATTTGCAAAATACCCCCACCCTAACTTGTGACCCAAATGATCCATTGGAGAAATAGTTCCTTATGAACCTGACCAAGATTAATGCAAATGACCTTATAGCTCACTTTACTGGACGAAAAACTTGGCCCCTAATAGAAAACCATGAGAGTCAAAGCATCAACCTGAAAAATCTATATGAAGAATTTGGAGCATATGTTAAACCTTTCACCTTATCTCAAAAAGCCATAAGAAGAGTTAAGCATTGTATGATGCTTTGAACAGTGAGAGTAACCCTTTTCACCAATGAACCTGACCTCCTAGATGTTCGTATCGCCCAACATTTTCGGATATGAGGCATAGCAGGACCCGACACTTGTCAATAGAAATGGCAGCCATAGCTTTTCTTTATCGAGGACTCGTCCGCTTCACCATTGGAGATGCCAACTTCATAGAAGAATGCACATATGCCTTACAATTATGGTTTCTCAAGCATGCAGGACCCCAAACCAGTCTGTTCAAAGACACTGATGGAGCATTGACATTCTTAGAACAATACTGCCATGTGATCGAGCAGTTAGATGGAGATGAGATTATTTGGGACTATTGTGATCGCCGTCAGAGTCGGCCTCAATACACTCACCATTATCATGGGCGTGAAATTCTCTTAGAGGCAGAAGATGGTTTTTGTGCATGCGTCAATTAAAGCTATTTTTGAATTCGACCTCAGTTCTCCTCAATGGGCAGCATTGTTCGTGGTGGATCAACAAGAGTGTAAGACACAAATATCATATACTTGGTTTATAGGCCCAGTGGTAGAGAAGGAATATGCTGAGTGGTGGGATGCCAACCGACCACCATCCATTCTTCCTTAAAAGTTTCTGTTGTCAACTTTGTACTCCTCATTCATCTTCAGTCGTTGCCATCTTTGTTAGTGTTTTCTTTGGATTTAACTTTTAAATCTCTTAATGCAATTTGAACCTTTATTTTGTCATCATTTCCTTCCAATGACTCTTCATTTTCCTATCTCACAAGGTGAATACTTGAAAGCCAACAAGCTGGTTGAAACGACAGTACAAGTTAAGCAGGCTCCTCAAAACGAGGCTTCATCTTTTGAGCTTATGCCAGAAACACTTGGTTTCACAACAATCGAGTCAGAAGGCTACCATATGTTCTGATTGTTTATAAAGTGATTCATGAGAGAGCAAGAACTCCAAAGCCAGAAACTGAAAAGCTGATCAGGCAAAAAAGAAGCAAGAAAGGCAATAAATTCTCTCCTATAGATCGAGATGAAGGTCATTTAGATTTAGATTCAACAACTAGTAGGAACGAAAAACCCGAATTGCTTCCTCCCAAGAAGAAAAAGATAATCAAGAAAAGCTAGAAAAGAAAAGAAACTGTAGAGGAAAGCAGTTCACTTAGCCTTCTCACAAGAGAAAGTTTGGTGGAAAAGTAAAAAAGAAAGAGAAAACCTACCAAAAAAGGAAAAAAGGCAAAGAAGTATATCCCAAGCAGTAGCTCAAACAGTGAGATATCTAAAAAGAAAGTAAAGGAGAACAAGGGCAAGAAGAAAAAAATAAAGCCAGAGTTAGTCAAATCAATTAATGATGAAAGTCCGACTAAATGCAAGTTTCAAAGAATGGAGAAAAAAATCAGCAACCTCGAGCTTAGGGTGAAAGGAAAAGACTCATATTCATGCGATGATTACTACCTTGGTATTGAAGAAGACGAAGACGTGAAGCGTTTGCCCAAGGAGTTTGTTAAGTATGATGGAATCACCTGCACACACATTTATCTTTCAACCTTCATCAATGATTGCTACAAAATTTGAGCAAATAACAAAGCTCAATGGTACAAAGAAAATGTCAACTGAGTTGAACTAATGGAATTTGATAGATTGGTTAACATGTTTGTCGAGAGATTTTGAGCAAAATGCTCTCATGGCTCCAACCCTAAGTACCATTTACAGCCTCTGTCAGAAACAATGAGAAAATGCTTGAGAATTCATCTAAAAATGGAGAATTCAATGAAACAAGATGAAGGAGCCCATTTCTGAAACACGAGCTTTGTCACTCATTAGGAAAAATCTCACCCAACCCTTGAAAAGTTCATTCGCAATGCTCCAATCAAAACCTTTGCCGAGTTGATTGAACAGGCAGATTCAATAGAGTAAAGAATTGAAGAAGGCAATTTTGATGAAATCAATTGCTCCTAAGTACAAAAAAGATGGTAAGAAAGGAAGAGGAGGACATAGTTGCCTACAGACTTCATAGCTAATGCCGACATTCAAAAGGACAATGGGAGCAGTTATAAGCATGACAAAGAAGCCAACCACAAAAAGAATACACAGCGGTCCAAAGGAAATGAAGAAGGGAGGAACAAACACCCAAGCTGTAGTTATGTCCAGAAGTTTACTCCTCTCAGTCAATCTCGCGAGAAGATCCTATAGTACCTCCTCATCAAGGGAACTATCGTCTTCCCAACAATATCAGAGCCTACAAAAATGATGGGAGGTAATAAAAAAAAAACTATGTAAGTTTCATCTTGCCCCTAGTCATGACATTGAGGACTGCTTTGTCCTCCAAAATATTATCTAAGATTTCATCAACAAGGATCTCAAGGTTGATGATGATAGCCGCCCTATGGTATTAACGAATCTATTTCCTAATCACGAGAAGGCAGAAGTAGCCATGATCACCATAGGCACTCCACTCCCATATCATCCACAGGAACACATCCGACCTTATGATGGAAGCAGTTCACACAAAGTCATGATGACAAATCAAGGTAAGAAACATCTAGATTTTGTTGCTATGATAAATAGCAGGGTGGAAAGTTCATCCAAAAAACTTGCCATAGTTTCAAAATCTTTTATCTTACGAGGCAGATGAATCATCAGATGACTCCTCGAATGAGGACCCATGCTACTTGGATGATGTCTTCTCCTTGGAAGTACAAATGTTTGAGGAAGATTGGATTCAAGCCTCTAAGGACTAGTCAATTACCTTCTTAGAAAAGGACCTGTCAGAGTTGGGATATTATCATGATGATGCTCTTTACATCATCATCTAAGTTAATGAGATGGTTGTGCTACATGTATTGATCGATGGAGGAAGTGGTTTAAATATCTATCCTAATCTTACGGCTAAAGTTTTGGGATTTAGTGAAAACAAGGATCACCTTAATGATACCAAGATCAACAAATATGATGGTCGAAACATGAATAGCAAAGGTACCTTCAACATGGACATGATCATCTAACACACCAGTCATTGCATTACATTCCATGTTGTGGATGTACCACCGTCGTATAACTTGCTCTTGGAACAGCCTTGGATCCACGAAGTACAAGAAATCCCGTCCACTCTTCATCAATGCCTCAAATGGAATTTTGGTCAATCGGTCATCATTGTATGTGTTGAGGATCTGGTCGAAAGGTTGGTACAACCAATGCTCCCTAGGTCAATTGAGCATAAGAAGAGCGAAGGAAGGACCCTTAGAAGAATGGATGCAAAGTATGGAAATAAGTGAATCATCTGTGAATGCCCATACTATTTCAAGCAGTCGTGCAAGTTACTATAAACATACTTTGTATGCACATTTCATGGAAAATCCTAAAGGATTTTAGTTACTTTTGAAAAGTGGCTAGTGTCCATTCGTTGGCCTCGCCTTTGTTCTCAAATCCTCCCATGAATTTTGTTATCTTAATTTTTAATTGTCTGGTCTCATGAGAGGACCCCCTCTATGAACTAAGAACTTTTGATATACAATGCAAGTAATCTTTAGTTATTAATTTTAATTTTGTTCAATTTTCCTCTATCCTCCTCTTTACAGGATGTCGGAACTCAACATGTCTCAGTTTCTTCTTTTTCTTCAGAAGTCCATCCCAAAAGCATTTAACAGACAAGCAGTCAGTGAAGTAGAACCTATGACAATACCCGAGTCAGAATTACCAGAATTCACTCTAATTCAGAAAGAAGAATGTCCATCATCCTTAGTTAATGACCCGATTGAAGAAATTAACATTGTAACTAGTGAGAATCCTAAGATCCTTCAAATTGGCACTAGTTTGTCAACATACGAGAAGAAAAAATTGATGGACTTTCTTATAAGTAACGAAGAAGCGCATAGACCTACGAAGATAAGCCAGGTTTGGACCCCCAGTTGGTTGAACATTGTTTGCCCCTATGTTCTAGCTACAAGCCAGTTAAGCAAAAATTACACAATCTTGATCCTCGACTAGAAAGACCCATAAAAGAAGGATTAGAGGACCTACTAAGAGCAAAACTCATTCGTGCCATCGATTACCCCGAATGGTTGGCTAATGTCGTGGTGGTCCTCAAGAAAAATGGCAAAGTAAGGTTATGCATAGACTTTCAAGACCTGAACAAAAACACATCGAAAGATGATTATCTACTTCCAAACATTAATTTACTAGTAGACAGTATTGCAGGCCATGCCATGTTCTTTTTTATGGATGGATATTTGGTATATAACCAAATCAAATTAGCAGTCAATGATCAAGCTAAGACCATTTTTACTACACCCTGGGGCAAATTCTGTTATACAGTGATGGCGTTTGGATTAAAGAATGATGGAACAACTTATCAAAGAGCCATGACCACTATCTTCCATGACCAGATGCACAAAATCATGATGCATATATCAATAACAAATTAATTAAATCTAAAGCAAGAGAAGACCACATTGAAACCCTCACCCAAGTGTTTGAGAGACTTTTACAATGCAAGCTTCGTTTGAATCCTCAAAAAAGTGTATTTGGGGTTGAATCGGGTGAACTTTTGGGTTTCATGTTCAGTAAGAGAGGATCAAGATGGATCATACCAAAGCTAAAGTGATCATTGATACGCCACCACTTACCAATATCAAGGAACTGCGAAGTTTGTAAGGGAAAATCTAGTCCATCAGACGGTTCATTTCCAATCTAGCCATGAGATGCAAACTATTCAACCATCTGTTGAGGAAAGGTGTCAAGTTTGAATGAGTTTTGAGTACCAACAGTCATTTGAAAAGATCAAGAAATACCTTCTAAATCCATTGATTCTAAAACCCCCCGTGTTGATAGACCATTGCTGCTTTACATTACAGTGAATGAGTCAGCATGTGGTGGCTTTTTGGCACAATATGAGGCAGGAAATCACATCAAACATGTAATTTTATTATATTAGCAAAACTTTTGTCCAGTATGAAAAGAAGTACTCTCCACTGGAAAAATCTTGTCAAGCATTGGTTTGGATGTGTAAGAAGCTATGATATTATTTATTGGCTTGTGAGGTCAAGATACTCTCCAAACTAAATCCTCTTAAGTACAAATTGAAACAGACCCGTCCTTAATGGGCACATCACCAAATGGCAAGTTTTGCTGATGCAATATGATCTTGAATATATGTCCCAAAAGTCAATCAAAGGGCAAGCAATTGCGGATAAGTTAGCAGACTGTTTCCAGTATGAGGAAATCAAAACGAACGATGAGTTTTCATACGAACATGTACTAAGATTGGTAATGGTCCCAGTATGGAAGATTTTTTTTTTATGGATCTAGGAACGTTACGGGAACAGGTATAGGCATTTTACTAATCACAATGAAAGATGAAATAATCTCATACTCTTTGAAACTTGATTTTTCATGTACCTATAATATGGCTGAATATGAAGCCCTCATACAAGGACTTCATTATTTATTGAATTTTCAAGTAAAAAGGGTCCATGCCTTTGGTGACTCTCAACTTATTGTCAATCAAGTGAATGGAGAATGACAAGTTAAAGATGAAAATTTGGTTTCATATCAAGAGATCGCCACCACCTTGATCTATCAGTTTGAAGAAGTACAATTAGTTCACATAAAAAGAGAAGGTAACCCTATTGCGGATGGCCTTGCAAGTTTAGGATCCACTCTCTCTTTTCGAACCATTGAAGCAAACCATTCTTCTGAGATTGGAAGATTAGAACACCATGCTTTTGAAGCGATGAAGCATGTTTGTCATATCCAAAAAGGGAGTACGCCTTAGTATCATGACATCAAAAGATACATTGAAAGTATAGAAATTCCGACTGGAATGCCCAAAAATGAACAAAAAGCAATATAGTGTAGATCAGCGAGGTACTTTATTCTTGTAGGAGTGCTATGCAGACGTGGATTTAGTATTGAATATTGAATACTCTTGATGCCTTGATGAAGATGAGGCAAAGGAAGTTATCGAAGAGTCACATAGAGGAAACTGTGGGGCCATGTTTGTTACCAAACCCCCACCAAGTAGACAATTCAAGCAGGATATTATTGACTCACTATGCAAAAAGATTGTTACCAATTCATCAAAAGATGTAAAGAATGTCATCTGCATACTTCAATGATTTATACATCAGCCTCTCACTTGCATTCTGTAACATCTCCTTGGCCATTTTCAATGTGGGCATTTGACGTAGCCGAACTAATATCCATTGCTGCTTCTAATGGCCATAAGTATTTTCTTGCTGCAACGGACTATTTTACCAAATAGGTAGAAGTTGTCACACTCAAAACAGTAGAAAGGAGTCATGTAGTATCCTTCATTCACAAAAATCTTTTTTACAGATTTGGAGTCCTTCATGATATAGTATCTGATAACGGGACTCATTTCAAAAATGAAAAGATGAGACTGTTGTGCAGCAAATACTGTATCATGCATCATTTTTTAGCTCATTACCTCCAAGGTAATGGGAAAGTGGAGGCCACCAATAAGATCATGATCCGCATCTTGGATCGGACAGTAGAAATTGGAAGAGATTGACATGAAAAGATGCATAATGCTTTATGGCCATATTGCACCACTATGAGAACTTCAACAAATGCGACTCCAATAGAGCTACTCTACGAAATGGAAGTGGTTCTACGATTACATGTACTAAAACCCGCTTTGAAGTTTGCTTCTCTCATAGAGCTTCCCCTAAGTCAATATCAGCAGAAGAGGCTAATGCTGCTCAATTTGCTAGATAAAAAAAGGCTAAAAGCGGCTAAGCAAGCTGAAGTTTGTCGTCAAAGGGTAGCTAGACAATTTGCCAAGTCAGTTATCGAGAGACATTTCAAAGTGAATGACTTGGTCGTACAATTTGTGGTATACCGTAGAGGACGACCACATGGTATGTGGTCACCAAATTGGGAAGACTCATATGTTATTAACGAAGTCTTGCCCCTAATTCATACCGATTTATTGATGCTGATGGGGTGGAACTTGTCAGTCATGTTAACACTCTTCACCTCAAAAAATACTACACCTAGCCCTCTTGTACTCACTTTTCAATCAATGTCAAATATTTGTGTTTTTCACATTCAATCTACTATTCATTTTGGATTCTTTCCAATCATAAAAAGTAACAATTACCACTGTGGTATTTTTTATTTTATTTTATTATCGAAAGACTTGAAAGAAACCCATGCAAATAAGAAGTTAAACTTGCAATGCGAAGCAACCCATGCAGGTAAGGAATAAACATGCAATGCAAAACAACCCGCTCAGGTAAAAGGACAAACCTGAATTCAATCTTACCCAAACCCACTCAAGTAACTAGTCAAACTTGAATTCAATCTAGCTCAAATAACCCATTTAGGTAAGGTGTCAAACACAAAACATCACTCTAAATATGTTTTGTTTGAAGAATCCGGGTGCTTATCTTTGCCACTAGAGCCAGTTTAGTAACAAAGGGGCATCCATTACCATGCCAAATTTTTCAAAAAAAAAAAAAATTGTATTTTATTTTCACCAAAAATCTTCATTTATTTGGCTTTAAATTTTAGACCCCAAACCCAATCCTAGACCCAAAACTAGCTCATGATTATTTGATCCAAAATGAATTTCTAAACCCTAGTCGGAACCCAAACATGAGATTTAAACCCAAAATCCAACTTTCATATCCGAATTAGATCCAAAATCTAAGTTTAGATCCAAACCAGGCATTTCAAACTTAAAATCCAAAACTTAGATCAAAATGACAAAATTTGGTGCTATGAGCACTGGGCAGACATGCACAGAACAACTTATCTTTGTTTTATGTTTTATTCTCGCGCCAATATGTGCTTCTAAACCTAAATTACTCACTAGAACAAGCTGACAACTAATTAAACCCAATCTGGATTTAAAACAAGCCTGCAGTTACTCAAAAATGGAGTCGGCCACCCATTTGGAACAAAAACCAAATTTATACACATTTTAAATAAAAGAATAGTTTTATGCTTTTTATACAAACATCCCTTTTTGTTTTTTTTGACCTATTTTTCATTTTATTTCATTTCATATCATTTTTATTTCATATTATTTTATCTTAGAAAAATATACATAGTATCACGCATCGCGCGACGCATAGTCGTGCGACCGCATGTGCGATCGTGCAACGAGGTTCGCAGAGACGACGGGCGCTCTTGTGCCACGAGCCGGTGCCTGCCCACTATGCAAGCCCCATTTTCTTGCAAAAACAAACCCTTGAGGGGCGGTTTTGAGCTTTTTGGGAGGGCATTAGTCCTGCGGACACCCCAAAGGGGTATTTGCAGGGGTAATGGTCAATCCCACTTAGTCAAAACCTATTTTTTTGAAATAAAATTGAAAACAATTCAAAATTATTTGAAATTCACATGAAAATCTTGTTAAATTCAAAAAAATTTAAATGTTGAGTTTTGGCTCCAAAATTCTTTATAAATACCCCCACGATCTTATCTCTTGGTATAGGACCTAACCCTTGTAGAACCTCTAGTGCATTCTCAGTTGAAGACTTAGAGTTTTTCCTTAGGTCTCTTTCTCCATTTCCCTCTTCTTCTTTTCTTCTCATTCCTCTTTTCCTCCATTCTTGGGAGCAAGCTTCTTCAAATTCCAGTTCTTCAAGGGAGCAGAGCACAAGGAGATCTTTTGGAGCAATATCTTTATCATATTGGAGCTTCACTCAAGGCAAATCTAAGATCATTGAAAGAAGTGTTATTCATTTTTCTAAAATCATTCTTGTTAGAGGTATGTAATCAACAATCCAATCATTTTTCTTTCCTTACTTTTTTCATTCTTCATCTCCCCATGACCATATAAGATAGCTCTCAAATCTTTACTTCGGAGTTAAGAGTTATTCTTGAGTGCATCTGGAGCATGAGAAGGGGAAATGATATTTCAGTTTATGATTGAAACATGTTTCTCTCTTTTCTTGAATGTTGCTTTGTTTTGGGATATCTTTCTTACATAATTGATTGATTTTTCCATTTATATATGAATGAACAGTAAAAAAAAGTGTTTGGGTTGAGATTCTTCTCTAGTGTTATATTGATTTTGAGGTTGGGGTTTGTCCAATCCGAAAAGGCCATTCACAAATGTATACATGTTAAAAATGCATCTTAATATCATTCTTGCATTTAGTTTCCTTCTTAATAACCCAATTAAGAACTCTAATAAGTGCCTTATTATGTTGCTCGATTTTCTTTCATACCCATTATAGAAGAAATATATTCCCTTGTAACAAACAAATAATAATGTTTCATGTTAATATATAAAAGATTTGAGATCATGTTTTTTGAAAATTTTTCGAAAGCAAAAACCCTCTCTAATGAGGCCTTAGAGACTTAGCTTAGGCTCTTGCATGAGCCCAAATTCCTCTCCTGCCTATATAAAAATTGAAGTTGGATATTTTTAGGTCATTTCTTGATTTCCAATCCCATGAAAACATATATGTATATACATGTTAAGTATGTACATGTACATATGACGATGTTTCTTTATCCTTCTCTCTCCAAGGTTCCACTTATTATTTTGTGAGTTTTCATATACATATGAATGTGTATATGCATGTGTTCTATTTTCTCTCTTTAGAATCTTTTATTTTTTGTCTTCAACTTAAATATCTTCTTCTACAAATTTCTTATATATATATATATATATATATATAGTTATTTATTTATTTATTTTGATCTATCTCCTTTCCTCTAAAATATCTCTGTCTCTCTCTAAGATCTTCTGTTTCATTTCCATTTAAGTTAACAAGCTTTCATACACATACGTGTATATATATGTATATATATACATATTTACATGTATGTATATACATATAAAATACATATAAAGACACGTATCTCCCTCTCCTTTTAAATTTTTTATTTAGTGATCTTTAAAATCTATTTTTCTCTCTCTTTTTCTTTCTATGTGAGTATTTCATCTTTTCCATTCTTTTGGATATTTTTTTCCAAAAATCTAAGGTTTTAACTTCTCATTTGTCCCTTGGATTAGTTACCCCGGTAAAAGCACCAGGAATGGTCAATCCTCATACCGACGGGTGAGTCCCTTTCTTTCTCATTTCAAAATGAAACCTCATTTTTCGGATCACTCCAAAAACCAAATATTTTTGGGGATGCGAATTGATGGCACCCGCGATGGGACCATCATCGTTTGGCTATGATTATCATTCTTGCAGAGTTGGTGGCCACATGCTCATCACAAGTAGTTGGAAACTAGGAAAAGGGATGAAGATAGCATAAGTGGAAACCATTCTGATTTGGGTTCAACTTTTGTCGCTTCCTATGTGACTTTGGAACGAAGGTTGCTTTAAGGGCATTACTTGAGGTCTAAAGGGTGATTTCATGGGAGAGGATGTCAACATTAAGTAGTGACAAAAAGTTGGTTTTGCTATAATTAAGTTAGAGCTTTCGATCAACTTCAAGTCTATTCTGATGGTGAATTTGGACCTTGGGGATGACAAGTCGCACCCCCAAGAAGTACTCTTTGAAAGCATAATCAGTTTTTGCGACGAATGTGGAGCTCTCACTCATAACCAGGCTTTTTGCAAGAGTGTGAGGAAGAAAATTGAAGGGTAGGTTATAGAAGAAAACCCCTACGTGAAGAACAGCTGAAATGGAAGATTGAGGGGTGGGGAGAAGGTAGGAAGAATCACAATAGAAGCTCAACCAAACATGGGGAGATGAAAGGGTAGGAGTAGCTCTCAGCCAAACAAGGGAGACACAATAGGCAAGGGCAGCTCCCCAACTGTGCACCATTTTGATAATGCAAAGAAGAAGCGGACTAGACCAAATAGTGTGAATGCCAATGTAGCTAAGAACCCTAAACCTTCTTCAGGTAATCGTTTTACTTTACCAGATAATTTCAATCTTGGAGGAAATTATATTGTTTTGCCTGGATTTTCTTTCAAAACAAACAAGAAGAAAACCACTAATCTATCCAATGTCGACACGGAGGCTAGTAAAACATCGACTAGCAAGTCGATTAGGAGGTCATCCGTTTGTAGCAACCTGAAGATAATTTTATGGTCCTAGAAGCTCCACCCTCTCTTTGCACTCTTTTGTGTTCCTAAACCTTGGCTCATCACAATTGAATATAAGTGTATTCTCTCTGATGAATGACAGAAAGCTTATCATAGCTACACCATGGTGCGCATGGTGCAAAAACTAAAGATGGTGCTCAAGGTTGAGACTAAAAGAGGCTCTTCATTTTGAGGAGATCATGTGGAGAGAGAAATCTAGAGTTAAATGTCTTAGAGATGAAGATAAAAACACAAAATTCTTTTAGTTGGTAGCTAAATCACGAATGCAATGTAATAGAATTAGTAGGATCGAGATGAATGTAAATGTGTCTGCTACGACATCAGAGGCTTTTGAGGCCGCTAGTGGGTACTGAAAAATTTTGTGCGCAATGATGGGGAAATTAGAGAGCTTTTAGATGAGATAGCTAATGACCCTCTATTTCAAATGATGATAATGTCTTTCTTTTCAGCCCAATCATAATCGAGGAGGTGAACTAGACTACTTTTGGCCTAGATAAGGACAGTGCCCCAGGTCTTGATGGGTACCTAAACTTCTTCTATCAAATTATGTGAGAAGAAATGGAAGAAACATTTGAAAAATTATAGCAATATTTTTTATAATAGGTGGTATGGTGAAAAGTATACATATTATTACACTTATGCTCATCCCAAAAAAGCAAGGATCTACTAGAATCGAAGATTTTAGACCGATTGTCTTGTGTAATAGCCTGTACAAGATCATTGTGAAAGTTGGTCAACTGTATGAAGGAGCCACTAAGGCACCTGGTAGGAGTGAATTAAGGAGCATTTGTTAAATCAAGAGTAATTCACAATCACATTGCTCTAACTAATGATATCGTCGAACTTCTAAACAAGTAGAAAGATGAAGGTGCTTGTCTCAGGCTTGATCTTTCTAAAGCGTATGATTGTATGTCTTGGGGATTCCTTAGAAATAGTCTGTAATTGCTGGGATTCCATTTTTTGTGGATTCATATATTGTTGGTTTGTGTTCCATCAATTTCCTATTCAGTGATGTAAAATGGAGAAAGTAAAAGGAAGTTTCTTATAAGGAGAGGATTCAGATAGGGTGATATTATATCACCCTACCTGTTTATTCTAGTGATGGAAGTTGTATCTTGGGGCCTTAGGAATAGGATTCAAAAAAAGACTACCAGTATTTCATCCAACAAGAGAATTGTTCCTAATTTTTATAGTCTAACATACACTAATGATATTCTATTATTTAGTAAGACCATGTTCAAGTCTCCTCAAGGGATTAGTAACTTTTTGGAGAAGCAAGAGCAGAGAGTTAGATTTATTATAAATTGTGCCAAATCTTCTCTATTCACTTTCAATGTTTCGAGAGTGAAGGAAACTTTGTTAGCTTAAATGGGGAGTTGGCAGCCTATCAGTCTTTCCCTGGACTATCTTTGGGATACCACTATTTTCAAGAAAGCGCATAGAGGAATTTTGTGGAGAACTAATGTTTAAATTGAAAGGAAAAGATGTCCACTTGGGAAGTGAATCTGTTATCACATGTCGGATGTGCATGCTTTATTAACACTAATATTTGCTCTATAGCCATCTTTTGGATGTAGGTATTCAAACTTCTAAGTGTCATGCTAGGGAAACTAGAAAAGTGTATGGAAGACTTCTTATGGACTGAGTCTAGCAACCGCAGGAAAGTGAAAAAACTAGCATGGAGGCTGATATGTAGGCCAAAGAATGAAGGAGTAATAGGAATTTGCCCATTAAATGAAGAGAATGAAGTCCTACTTGCTAGTACGATATGTTCAGTGGTCAACCGAAATCCATTACTAATGCAATGGATAGCTGCCAGGTGCTTCAAAAAGGTAAAAGTCTATGGACAATAAAAAAGGGATGGAAGGCGCTAGGAGTTGGACCAGCCTTGGTCGAGGATGGGTTAAGATTGAAGGAATGGATGAGTTTAAAGTTAATAGTTGGTAAAATATTAACTTCTGATCTGATTGGTGGTACAATGGGATCCTTCTTTAGCAAACTGATGAGGGGGATTACGAGAGCATCTCCAACTTCCTAAATCTGTTAGTAGCTTATGCAAAAAGGGCCACTATAATGGAGTTTAGATGCATGCAGATTGCCCTCCAATTCCTTCAAACTATATTTCTTAATGATGAATGAGGTAAACTGGTTTGTAGGACTCCAAACCTAAAGAGCCTTCAATCCGTTGATATGTGACATGCTATTAAATGGAAAGGACCTATTCAGAATTGAAGGAACAATTTCTGGAGCTCAGCTATTCTAGTGAGGGCTAGTTGGATCATTTTCATTGCTAGTCATTATAAACCTTTAACCATGAATAGGCTTTAGAAACATGGTATCTCTATAGGTATAGATGTTTCCTATGTAAGAGGGCGTTAGAGAACAACTAAAATGTATTTGTAGACGTGAAATTGCATTGCATCTGTGGGGCTAGTTGTCAAAGAGTTTCAAACTTCAGCATTCTGGTATATGATTTCGAGCTGCAGCGCACACAAGTAAATGTGTCTCAGCATAAGGTTTCGTACTCCAGTGCGCCCCAAGTAAACTTATCATTGCATAAGATTTTGTGCTTCGGTGCATACAAGTACACACATCTCAACACTCATTTCCATACTTTGGTACATAGTTTCACACTTTGGTGCACATTTTCAAATAATTACTTCAAGTTTGATGGACATTTCTTACAAGTTATCATATTGTATCGTGCAAGAACTTTGTGATTTCAATTTCTCAAAAAGATAAAGAAAAATTTCAGCCAATGATTTAATAATTATCAAAAGATTAAAGTTCTGACAAGACCATGTTATATGCCATGAAAAAAAAGCTCAAGAAAATAGAGACAATGAAAAGTCTTGGAAATGTCAGTAGCTTTAATCCCCTAGTAAAGTAGAGCTTATCAATAATCAATTAGAGAACAAAAGACTGAGTTATCCATAGCAAAACAGGCAAAACGTAAAAAATAAGCATCGAGAGATGGGCTTGGGGGAAAAGTAGTCGGTCCACTAGATCAGTACTTGAAATTATCAGGTAAAAAGTTGATTTGCATCTATTCTATAAATTATATGATCTATAAACATTTTTTAAATTATATGATCTATAAACATTTTTTTAGTTATGTCTTCTACAACCTTCTGAGCTCAAGCAAGTAAGTCTGAGGGGTGTTATACACTTGGTACCCTAAGGCCAACTGTTTGGGAGCTACCAATGCAAAACTCATTATAAGGGTTCAATAGAAAGCCCGATATACATGACATTATACATGACAAAGCTACATAACTATAAACCAAATGGAGCCTTATAGTAGTTTGGGGGCTGGTGAGGTATTTTTCTTATAGGTGAAGGTCATCGTGAAATATCAGGAAAGCAACAAGAAGGACAACATGGCTAAAAATGGCTAAAATTTAAGAACAAAACAAGTAGAATGCTTGTTGGAAAGCAAAGATCATTTGAGTCAACAAAGTCTGGACAATGACAAATCCTGCATTAAGAAATCCTATGACATAGAAAGTGACTCTTCATCGCTCATCATGTAGAAATGAAAGAATAATCATCACAAACAAATCTCATAACATTAGCTAAAAGAATCTGCATGTGCAGTAAATTAAATCATACAAGTCCTTACAAGATACAAGAGATATGAGCAAAGGAATTTTATCAAATTTACAAACATTTTACTATTCCACAAGCATTTCACAAGTACTCACATAGTCACATTTATGTGAAATTTTTTGCACTTTGGTATTAACAAGCATACAAGAGCATGTATTTCATTGCATAAATTTTACAAGAATTTTCACAAACATTCACATAAGCTTTTCACACTTCGCAAGCATACAAGTACTCCAACGCAGAGATTTTACAAAAATTTTCAAGCATTTTTACAAGCATTGCACTAGTATTTATATTAGGCATTTTTTTTATATCTCAAATAGAATTTCTTTTTCAAAAGTCCTTCATCATTTTTAGGATAGGCTTTCGGTCTTTACCATTAACCACGGTTCTCAGCTCAGTAACAAAAAGGGGCATCTCAACACACCAAATTTTGTAAGTCCAAAATGACTTTTACCATTTACCTTGAGATTTCAAAATTGATTTTCAAAAAGACCAATTTAAGAACAAATGACTATTTTTGAGCTAAACAAGCACATGTTACACTAACATTGGATACATAGACCCATGTTGCATATCTCCTTTCCTAAGGGAGAAGCGGCTTCTAGAAAAAGAAGGGGGAAAGGAAAATGAACAAGATGAGCTCTGGGAGGCCTGCCCATCTATTGGTGGTTTGGGAACATCACCTATGTTATTTAAGTTGAAAATTACCACTTTGCTCATGCATCCTGGCATCTTGACCTGATAAATAGGAAATTTTCACTAAATTTTTGAGAATTACCTTACATTTGAGCAATTAAGCCTCAAGAGTCACCAAAGTTAGCTCACTGGGGTTACGCCAGTTTGAAGCCAACTCCCCTCTACTTCAAATTAGTTCATAGAACTCAAAACTATGATCTTTAGCTCAACCAAGTCAAAATAAGTTTACATTACTACAGAGAAAGTTTTATTTAATTTATTTTGAGTTACCCAGTCCAAATTTCAGCACTATCTTAATTTACTTAGATCTTTAGCTCAAAACACTTCATTTATTCTTAGAGAAGCCCAAAAAGTTGGTAAAATTTCAACTAGGTACTCAAAAAGGGTTTAGCTAAAACAAGTAAAACTTTTAGAGACTTTGTCTAGGTCTTGGTTCAGGTTGCATTAGTACTCAATCTAAGGCCAAGCAGACTCAAGTTTAGAGGTCGTGGGAGAAGGCTTAGACAGGGCAATAGCTTTAGGTAATTTCTTTTTCATCTTCTTTCTTTTTTTATTTGCAATTTAAGGCTTTTCTCTATGCATGTTTATTATAGTTTTCTTTTTGCTTTTAGCATGGTCAGGTTTAGCTCACTTTTTTGCTTTTAGCATGTTTATCTTAGTTTATTTTTCTAAGTTGGTTGAAAAAGTTGTATTTAGCATGTTTATTTTCTAGATTAGATTTATTTTAATATCTTTAGGTTAGGCATAATGGTCAAGTATGTTTGTGTCTTCCTTGTCTCTTTCCTTTACATTTTCTGCTTTTCTTTACTTAGTTTTACTTAAAGAACATAGAATGCAGTTTTCTTTCACGTTTTTTTTAACATGTGTTGTACCTATATTTTAATATGCACTGAACCACCTTGAACCCACATACACCACGTGTCTAAAACCAGACTAGGTCAGCCTAGTAGCATACCCTGTGTGCATCAGCCTAAGTATGTGAAAACCTAAATCCTGCTTGGTTCTCACACAATTTCAAATCATAGTTTTCTAAAATGTTTTAAAAATCAATGTTTTAAAAATGATTTTCAAAACCCCTAGGCTGTGTAGGCATGGAGTCGAATCCTAGTTCAACTCTCTAAAGCCTAGCTCCGACCAAACTTAGAGTCTAGTACGTGTGAACCTAGTACCATAACCTAGGTCTAATCAAGCTTCTTTAAATGCTCATTCATATGAAATGAATGAAGTAGATAGTCAAACCCATCTCAAATAGGTTCAAATCTAGCATTATCCAATACCAAGCTCAATCATTTTGACCAGCTTATGCTTAGCTCATTTAGATCTTGGATCTCAATTCCAAGTATTGGATTCAAATCATAAACCTTATGCTGACGTAAACCATGACAATAACCCAAGTCTACTAACTTGGATTTGGATCTCAAGTATTGGACTTTGGATCCAAATATGATATTTTGGATCATGGAATATGGATCTTGGATATCATATTTTGGGTCTTAAATCTTACATTTGAATCTTGGATTTTAGACTTTGGATTTTGAATCAGAGTTTTCATATGAGTCTCAAATCATACATATCAATTATGGATTTTGGATTTTGGATTTCAGACCCTAGATTATGGATCTTAGATTTCAGATCATGGATTTTTTATTTTCAATCTTTGATCTTGGATCGAATTTCAAAGCAATGGGTATTTGATCATAAACCTTAGATCAATTCCCATAGAATCTAGCTCAAATATAAAACTTTAAACCATGCACTTATCATATTTGGATATGTTTCCACATTTGGATTCAATTTATTAGATTTGAAGTTGGATTTTGGATCATCAATCCCAAATAATATGATATGATATCTTGAACTTCTATAACACATCTCATTTCAATTTAGAACAAGAATCATGTGAAATATCTTACATAATGATTATAAGTTTTAGATTTAGATCCATTTTTCTCCTAATATGTCCACGTCCTACACCCCAATCCTAATAGAGGCTGGACTCCAAGTCTGAAGACTTACTGTCGCAAGCATCATATTAGATTTAGGACCTTGATTTGCCTTGATCTATGATGATCTGGACAAGTCTGAAGTCTACTTCTAAGATTTATTTAGATTTTAAAACATGCATGATTTCAAAATTATGGCACATTAGCTTTCTTAGGTTTTTGGATGACATTTATACTTAGGAAATTGAGCATCTTAGTCTAGTTCTTAGTCTAATTAACCTTGGCAAAGATGCCAGGAACAGTCAAACCTCACACGGATAGGTCGGGTCCTGTTTCTCGAAATCCCACACAAGGAATAGATGTGAGTACAGGTAACGACATCTCATTTATTGCATTTTTCATGTAAGATTGAAAAGTTTTGCATGTAAACAATATAATTAGAGAAAATAATTTACAATGGAGATTGTGATAAGTTAAACAAAATTATGAAAGGAATAATAAAAGCTAAACATGCAAAGAAGAAGAAAAACAAACAGAAAAAGAAAAATGGGAGAGAAGAAGAAGGAGAAGAAGAAGAAGAAGAAGAAGAAGAAGAAGAAGAAGAAGAAGAAGAAGAAGAAACAAAAGAGTTAGAAGAAGAAATGAAGAAAAGGAAAGCAAAAAAAGAAGAAGAAAGCCAAATGGAAGAAAAAGAAGATGCAAGAAGAATAGAAAAATAAGAAAACGAAGCATAATAATAATAATAATAATAATAATAAACGAAGAAGAAGAAAAATATAAATAGAAAAACAAGTAAAAGAAAGGAAGAAGATTATGAAAAACAAAGAAGATGAAAACAAGAAGGAAGCAAGTAAGGAATAAGAAGAGAAAAAAACAAAAGAAGAAGTCAACTTCAAAACCAAAGTAGTCAATTAAAATTTGATTTTTTCTTTGATTATGAAATTTGAGAGTTCAAGCTGCCTCAATCCAGCATTTGATCTGATTTAGTGACCACTATACCAAATGTAAGTGGTGAAGGTAACACTCAATTGTATAATATCCATGAATTTATCTTCATCGATAGAATAGAGCTTAAGGACCTTCAAGATATTGGTGCCTATGTATCCAGAAATGAAGTATCTTCTACATGCAACTCTCTCATGTGATTAATTTATTCCACAGATAAATAGATAGAAAAGGCAGAAGTTGAATTTTCATTCAAAAACTTGAATTATATGTGATGACTTGAGAGAACTATTAAACAACCATAATCCTCATGGGTCTGTTCGAGGTTGATCTAGACTATAATTTTTTGTTATGGCCATGCTTTGGTATTTCTTCTTATAGAGTTAAGGTTTCACTTCACCTGGATAGGCAGTGTGGGTATATATGTATGTTGGAAGTCAAGATTAGTTCAGTAGGTGTAACAGCTCTCTTGGCATGCATTGGCATCCGTCTGCCTAGTTGCAGCTTGCATAAAAAAGAAAACTCTCTTTATTTCTACTAAACAATAATACCATGATAAGTTTCATGTCTAAAAGAATGATCACCAAAAACCTCCAACTTCATGTTGCTTTTATTGAAAAAGGAAGAGCTTATGTAATGGAAATGAATACATGATTTGTAAACATAAACTAACTGTGTAGAAAATAACATTGTCCAACAAAAGCGACAGTTAGAAACTAAAGAAGATTGGGAAAAAAAGTGAAGGAAATGAAAGGACATTGAGGCAAAAACAAAGGACGTTAAGGGTATATTAGATAGATTCACCCTTGAGTCTTGCCTGTTGCACTTCTTCCAACTGCACTCAACTAACTGTGCAAATGAACCTCAGCTTCATTAACACTAACACTGTATGGAATGAATGGAAAAATACTAAGACTGCTATTGGGTATTCTGGTGGTCCCTCTTCTTGACTACCAAACTACTTTCAGCAGGCTTCTCTTTCATTCTATGGACATAGTATCATATGAGTAGTCACCAGCATCAATAACTCCAGCCGTAATAGAAGCAAGTTTGACTGTAAGTTATGTTGCTAATTTCCATGGTTTCTTTTTTCTTTTCTTTTTTTGAAGCGAGTTGAATTGCAATTTATGTTATTAAACACACTTGGTTGCTCAAGTAACAAAAACTAGTCTAATGCGAATCAGAACCAAAAAATTTTCGAAATTGTTTAGAATATTTTGGGAATCATTTACAATTAGAAACATGGAACTTCTATTTATGTTCTTCACTACATCAGATTCAAAATATTTTGAGAATCATTTAGAAAAACAATCAATCATACCTACCAACTATAGGACTTCAATCATACCTACCAACTATAGGACTTGCAGTAGCTTGAATTACCATTTTGAATGAAGGAAAATTGGATGTGTTTACATATCCATACTCTTTCTCTCACTACATTAAATATTTTTTTAATGACACATAGTTGCTGATACATGGAGTACCATGTGGTGGCTCTACAGCTTAATACAAATAGGTCAGTTTATGCTGGTCTCATTCTCAAATTAATAAAACTAATTTCTACATAAAATGTTAAGATATCGACCATCAAAGGCCTGTGAACCGTATGGCTATTTCTGAGTCTTCTACTTCACCTCTCTTTGGCATCTCTTCTCCTCTCATTGTTTGTTGACATCCATAACAAAAAAAATTGCCCAATGATGATCGTGCCCTTCACCCTTCACTGACTGACATTGACTTCTACTTTAGAACTGAACAGAAACTTTTGAGCTCTTTCAGTGTTGCTCAAGTTATCCATGAGGCTTTTCCTCATTTTGTTCTCTTTCCTTCTCACTTTGTTGGTCCTTTATCACCATCCCTCATCTTAAACATTATCAATTTTTGGATTTCATCTCTGATGTAGTGAAGAAGAAAAAGAGGGAGAAGAAGGTGAAGAGGGTGTTGCTTCACCTCGATCTTCACTCAAGTCCAAGGTTCTCCCTCTTGCCCTCTCTCCCTCTTCCCATATAGATGTATAGAGACCTTTTCCAGCTTATTCTTTTACATTAAAACAAAGAGAAGAAGCAAAAACAGTTTTATAAGAATGAGACATTAGCATTCTCTTGACTAATAACACAAGCATTTATGTGAAATGCCTCTAGAGCAACTTCTGGACAATTTTTTTTTCTAACATTACTTGCTCACCAGTGAATGTATATGACATTTTGATTCTTTAGGCTTAGTTCTAGAAAAAGATATTGGTTAACCATATTTGCAGTGTAGCAAGAAATACATGAGTTGGATTAGGAACAACTAAAAATTGCAAACTTCTCCTCTAATTGACTTAATTTCATGCTTATATTTCAGATGCTTAATCATCATTGTTGGAAACTAGAAATGCATTTCAAATGGGTGGATGGGGCTGGCAGGAGTCACTTCATCATTGTCATAGTTACCATCTTCATTTCATTAATATTGGTTTAATTTGCTCTCAACATCATGTAGATACCTGGAACAAAATATCAAACATTTTTCTGCCAAATAGCATTCTACAATTAAACCTTCCGATGAACTTTATTTCATACATATGACTTCAACTTCATAAGATACTTGTACAAGTGTAAAAAGGAAATATACAAATCACATTATTAAAACAATTTTTTGTGTGTGTTTACATACACATCACACACACTAATGAATACAATTGATACTTACCTCTCAATTGGATACATTCATCGATAATTTATAGGTCCTTATAAATCACTTCTTTGGACAAGTGTATTGGCAGATGCATCATGATATTGAAATAATCATGAGAAAAAATCTTATCGAGTTTTCATAATATCATACCAATGTCAGGATCTAAATGATTGAAGCTATTTTTAGTTTTTGCTCTTTCAGTACCAAGCTGACATTCCTTAGTAATAATCTTCTAATAGCTAGTGGAAGAATATGGTGTATCAAAATATGAAAATCATGGCTTTCATGAACCAATATTTTCAGTTCTCTTAAATGCACACAGCATGAAATATTTGATACAATTCATTGATAACTTATAGGTCCTTATAAATCACTTCTTTGGCCAAGTGTATTGGCAGATGCATCATGATATTGAAATAATCATGAGAAAAAATCTTATCGAGTTTTCACAATATCATACCAATGTCAGGATCTAAATGATTGAAGCTATTTTTAGTTTTTGCTCTTTCAGTACCAAGCTGACATTCTTTGGTAATAATCTTCTAATAGCTAGTGGAAGAATATGGTGCATCAAAATATGAAAATCATGCCTTTTATGAACCAATATTTTCAGTTCTCTTAAATGCACACTTCGTGAAATATTTGACGCAAATTCATCAACGGTCTTTAGGCTCTTTAGTAGTTTGCATAATGTTTTTCTCTCATCCTTGGTCCTTGAAAATGAAGCAGCTGGTAAATAAGCTTTGTTAGAACCTGACATCCTTGTTAGATGGAGTGAGTTTTGATATTCATATCTTCTAGAGATAATCTACCTTGTAAGAATCATTAGATTTTCTAGGTATGTTCAACAATACATGAATATTATCACAAGAATTTTTCTCAATGTACATTACATCTAAATTGTGTCGCAATACATTGTACTACCAGTACGGCAAAATATAAAATATACTTTTTCCCTTAGCAAACACATTTGCAAAATATATGGTGCTTCGACCGTCCTATACTCATTCCATCAAGATGCCATTGTTAGGGTCCACATTCTAATGGAAGAAACCACCTTATGTAGGAAATAGTGCAATTAGTAGTAAAGGAGAGATTGACGCCATTTTCTTTTGTTCGACGGTTTAGTTTCAAGGAGAGGAAAAGAAAAGCACACTATTTAAGGTGTGTTATTTCAAATTGTTTGTACCTTGGAATGTTCTTTCTTGCTAGCTTTGTGTGACTAGCACTCACATCTCAGTTAGTTAAACATGTGATTGTCATGTGGGACATAAGTTGGAAGAAGTATAATTGTTTATGAGACTGCGGAGCATAGGTAGCCAGAAGCATGACTTAGGAGACGTTCCCCTGCAAGGGGAAGCGACAGGCCCCTCATATAAATTTTCTTTTGTTTTTTGATGTCTTTTTCTATGCTATTCTTGAACTTCATATGGATGAGCGTGCCTTCATAGGACCTAAAAGTAGTTCCATCAATTAAAAGTATTTGATAGAAGTAATTAAATAATTTAAGATATTTTTCAAAACAATATTATAAGAAGTAGATAATAAATGTGTTACATACAATAGTAAAGTAGATCATATTTTAAAAGATGAAACATAAATTTACCAATTTCTTAGTGCAAGACGGAAAGTTTCATTCTTGAGCATGAAGTGGTAAAGTTTTGTTGCTTGTATAGGAGATGGTGCCATGCTGGCATTGACAATTCATAGATACATCTGCAAGAGATAAAAGTTACCTTTTCATGTCGTGCTTGATGAATTACACACACTTTATCTTCTATGTTTTTCAGGTAGACCTTGCCGTTAGAACAAGCTTATTCATGAAGCCTTATGCATTTGTTGTAGCAGCCGTAAGCTTCTGTTTGTTGTAGTCTTTTGGGATATTTCTCTTTTTGGAATTTCTCTTTTTACAGTTTTCTGCTGCATTGTTTTTCTCAAGTTGAAGTTGAACTGCCCAACATATGGTGCAGTAATTGATGTTTGTGCAAAAGCTGGACAAGTGGTGAAAGCATTTGGTGTATGTGGAATATTGGGATCCATGGTATTTTTTTAGAAGAGATAAAAAAGCTTCCTCTATGCATGTATGTCCTCTAAACGTAAGATTTATGCTTTATGGGCTTACTAGATTGCACATTGTCTTGTTTGAGAACTTGGGAGGGGGATGAATCATCATCTTTCAACGTGGCTTTTGAATTGTGATGCTAAAGGCTACACAGATATGGATATTTGAGGAGAAACAATGCTGTTATTTTGATTTTCAGAAGAGAAATTGTCAGCTGCCTATGTAACAGAATGCCTTCTTTTAGATCAATGAATATGTGATTTCTCAAGGAGACAGATGCAAAACCATTATTGAAGCATTTATCCATGTATTCAGATAAACTCAACAAGTTAATCTGTCCAGTGGATTTATGTGTGATCAATTGTTGCATATTGTGCACAGTACTCATCTTGTATGATTAACCACTTGAAGTGCCTGTGGTCCAAGGATAAACTGTTATTCACACTGAATTTCCATGGGTTCGAACCTTCTTGCTTACGGTCGTTTTGATCTTAGATATTCAAAATATATGATGCATGATTTCTGTTTGTAGGTTCATATGCAGAAGTTTACATGCTGATTGGAATGGCATGGTAAGTATACTATTTCTATTGGCCCTTGTACAACCTTTCGTTTTTATTATTCCAAGTATGGGCTCTATCGGTACACCTCAAATTTACATTTTTATGTAGAATTTTGGTAAACACCCCTCTATAATCTCGTTGACTTTCCCTAGTCAATAGGATATCCCTGGTGGTATCTCTTAATATGAGATTGATAAATGATATATTCTACTACACATAACCTGCCATGATTATTTTATTTCTTAATTTTTAATTCCAAGATAAGACTTTTACCATGTTCCATTCTATCATTGTTATGAACTGTTTATTGTTCATTATATGAGAAAAATGACATGGTTATTTTTGTTTATGAAAAATTGCAAACATGTTAAATTTGATATTAGTGTTTACTTTTGAGATTGGCTTGCTTACCCATTTTACCTTCATATCTAAGAAGGTAAACAGCCTGTGCCAATAGGATGCTAGGGGTCATGCTATAGTTGCAACGCTGGTGGTGTTTGAAAGGTATAGTGGTTTCACATCTAGATGGAAGACATCTTGTTCTTCTGAAACTAATTTATGTGTTTTTTTTCATGCAAATATGTTGTTTTCTTAGTTTTAACTTTTTACTAACTTCTAATTTTTTTGAAATTTATATTCTAAGATTTTCTGAAATTTATTAGGAGACCATAATTTAAAGACTTTTTTTTTCTAACTCATGTTTTATTAGCATGATACTTTTCTTTTTCAGAGGGAACTCGTACAAGATTCTTCATTGCCCTAAATATCAAAAGATGAAAAACACAGAATGAGATTGGCTTTTGATGTGGATGGTATTGGCTGCTAAACTTTTACACCTTCCTCTTTATTATATGACCTATTTTTAATTTATTTATTTTCTTTTTACACAAAAGTTCAGAAATGTGCCTACAATCATGAGCTCAAATCACTGAATTTGCTTGTTGACAAAAACTGGGCCATTACATAAACTGGCTGCAATCTTGCATTTGTATATCAAGTCATGGGATCTTTTTGCTTTAGTACTCACGCATAAAGTTGAATTCTTACTGCTTTTCAGGTTTTAACTTTATTTTATATACGTTCAGTAAAACCTCATTATTTATGCTTAAATATGGCCTGATAGAGAATCACCAATGATTGGTAGTTACCCAACGCTATTTGTGGTAGTGCATTTCTAAGTCTCTTGTTTTGATAAATGCCGGTAGGATTTTGAAGTTTGGTTGTAGCTCGTGTATACACATGTGGGTGTAGTGGAGGGGACGTTACATAGCTTCTGTGTTTTGCCGTACATATGACATCAGTCTGCAGCTTTATATCTATGCTATCAATGACACCATCCCGCGCCAAGCATAGCGTCTTTTGCTCTGAATTATTTATCTTTAACAGAGATGTGATTTTTTCTCATTTTATTCTTTTGGTTCATTGGTTATTGCTTTACAAAGATTGCTTTGACATGCTCTTTGGTCATAGCAAGTTGTTACACTATCGTTTTTCTAGCCAGAGATGATTTTTAAATGGCTGGTGTTCAATTTCTCTTTAATTCATCACCGACTCTTACATGGAGTCTATTCTGTTTTTGTTTTCTTGGAGAGAGTCTATTCAAGTGGGGTTGTTGGTGAAGCAGTACTAGTGGGATGATAACAAGGGTGGTCACGGTCGTCCACTATTCCATGAATCTTGCCCGCGTGCTAGAGGCAACCGCTTACCTGCCTGATCAGCAACTTTTAGTAGTCAGTTTTTTATTTAATTTTTGTTAATTATTTTTCTATTTAATTTCTGGGTTTCACATTAAAAGATTGTAGCGCACGATAGTGCTGTGATCATGAAAAATTACAATTTTGTGATCTCTCTCTCTCTCCCCTTTATAGGCACACACACACACACACACTTCTTTCATAATTATAAGGATAACCATTGGTAAAAAGATAAAACCTTGCCTACTGATTTCTAGCCACAGCACTAATAGGCACGGTTGGCAATAATTTTTGGTGTGGTTTGAACCGTGCCTAAAACTTCTTAGGCACCGTTTTAGAGTTTCTAGCAACGGTTTTAACCATCGCTAGAGACTTACATTCCTATTGTGCTTCAAAAATTCAGGGCATGTCTAGAACATTTCAGCTGGGATTCAGAGTTAGGCCAGTTTCATGATCTATCACAGTTAACTTGAGTTTCCTATTAATCAAGTGGACCATGTACAAGTCATGCTAAAAAGGGCAGAACAGTGTTTGACCCTTTTCAAGCTGCATCCATATTTAAGGTTATAGATCACTAGATTACCATTCTTTCCTGGCTAGCAGGGGCTTAGGCAGACTCATCGAGCCTATGCCAAGTGATGCACCCTGCAATCAAGCTGCAGACCTCTTTCAGCTTGAAGTTCCTATTTTCCCAGTCGAAGGCAGATTTTGTTTTTGGATAGTAAAGCACATTATTAATAGTACGCAAGATACTCAATTAATACGATGCACCCTGCAGTCCAGCTCCTGACCCCTTATCATCACTATATTAACCCTGGTATAACTTAGGTTAGTGAAGAAAATGAAAAAAGTACTTCCGCCCTTTTTTCCTTCTCTCGTTGCAAATGTTAGCCAGGTTATTTAATTACGGCAATAGAAAATGGGGCAGTAGGAGGAGGAGGAAGGATAAAAGTGGCAGAGGCTGCCATTTCTCACATGGTCTTGGTGATGGTGGACTGAAGGCCATGAGCTCTCTCTCCCTCTTTACACCTAGTTCCCGCTGCTTGTTTTTCTATTGACGTAATCAGTTCATTAGTATAGATAAAAGAATGGTAGTTTAGATAGGAAAAACATGGTGGCTATGTCACATGGGTGCTTGTGGGTACTGCGGGTTTGAGTACAATGATTTTGAAAATTGTGGGTACGCGGGTACAACAAATTTTTTAATTTAAAAAAAAAGTAAAATGAAAAAAAAAATTAATAGTTCATAAGTGAAATCCCCTAAAAAAAGTCGCAAACAAAATAATAAAAAGATGCAAAACAAAAGATATTTAATGAACAGAAAATTCAAAGAATAAAACAATAAGCAATCAGCAGTTACAGAAAAGTCAGAAAACTGATCACTATCAGGCGATCACTCTTCATTAGGCTTGTGCATAAGCTTGGTTGATCAGCAGTATCATTTTTTTTTTTCCCTTGTTGATGAAGAGACTTGAAAGAAATAGCTGATAGATTCATCTAACTTTTAATCAAAAAGTGGTAACAACCAAACAAAAGTGGCAGCCGAAATAGCGATAGAAATAAAATGCAAAAAAAAAAAGTGGCAGCAAAAGATAAATACATAAAATCAAGATAAATCTAAAGATTTAGAGTTCAATTTCAAACAAAAACATCCCCAAATCAAAAAAACGAAAAACCCCAAACAAAAAAAAAAATAAAACCCTAAGTTGTAATAATGATAAAGAAAAAAAAAATTACCTTGCTGCTGTCGTGCACCGCCAGATGTGGTTGTACATCATTGTCACCACCAGTCATCCCTCTACTCTGGAACAACGCTGGTCGGGCTGAGCACGTAACATATAATGATATAAACGATAGTTTTTTTATCGTTTGGATCGGGTCTGACCCAGACCCGATCCAATCCATACCCAACACTCTCGCCATACCCGGTTCCACTTTCCAGCATACCGGAGTGGGTAAGTAGGGCAATTCCACATACCCGTGTCACGTAGCATGGTGGTTAGCTCAATGATTCAAACAATGAGACGTGATTTTCACCAACCAACCATACCCAAGTAAGATCACTAGATGGCATGCTCCTGTGATGAACTGCGACAGAATGGTTTTTTGGGCCACTAGTTTTGCCAAAATTATAGAATTTGTTTATATGGGTCTCCACTACTTTCCCAAATGAGGAATAACTACAATATGGTCTCTCTTTTCATCTAATTCCTACCCCAATAAGTAGTAGATGGTTAATGCTCTGGGTTTTATTTTCTAATCTACCGCTTTTGCCACTGTGGTTCATGTTTGAATAATGTATTAGTGAATCAATCTAACAAAACATAGAACCTGTCTGTATGGCGGGATCATAACGGTAAGTAGCTCGTTTAGCTTGTCTTTGTACTGAAATTATTAGCATAGATTTCACTTAGATGTTGATGCACACATCCAAATCCCAAAGTGATCATCGCTGAGAGTACAATAACCATTATAAGCGCCCCAAGGGAATTCATGTTCGTTTCTTCCATCTTGTATGCAGTTTCAATGCTCACACTTTGTCTAATCACTCAATGATCAGCCTGAACTGTTAGTGTGACGAAATAAATTGCCTTTATTTCATTATTTCTCAAGAATATGGTGGTGTTGCTCGCTCCCTTTGTTCGTACCGTTCGTGCAGCCACTACTACTTCCACCGTGCTACAATTGCTATTACTGCTCCTAATAGATGAAAAGTTGAAATAAAAATGGTTATAGTGGGCCAGTCACATTCTCCAACAGCACCCAAGAAAGCAGCAGACTAGGAGAAAGAGGAATCCTTTGTTTGTCGGAACAGAGTAGGAAGCCGGCGGGGCTGTAGTTTCTTTTTCATTGCCAGGGACCATAACAAAAAGTGAGCTGATTACCAGCTTGAGTATACTATTATTTTATTATCCATGTGTCAATCTGAATCAAAGCTCTTGTAGAGAATTATCTCCAATGTGGGGCATGTTTCCAGTTCAATGTACTAAGACATTTAAAAATTAAATATATGGACACAAACTGCATCTAACTGTTCAGGTTCCTGCAATAGTTTCTTGGCATAGGAGATGGTTGTTAAGAGAGATAACCTTGGCTTGAATTATGGGGATAGGTCTTTTCTGAATAATAGGGATCCTGATTAAAAGATCAACTGCCAACCTCTTGATTTCATGATAGAATTTTAGCTTAGTGTGATTTGATCAGAAGTAACTTTGCTCAAAGTGCAAGGTTTCTGTCCTTCCAAGTCCGTATCCCATTTTTCGTTGTATGACCTTTAGATTAACTTGGATCTTGGTCTCAACATATTTCTAGTAATAAAAAAGGATTCATACACAATTCTTCGTGTGTTTATGTCAAATCCCTAAAGTCGGTTCCTCCAACTACCTTAAAGAAATCTAACTGCATATTGTACAAGGTTTATCATTATCTTACTAAGTTAGTCATCCAGATAATATGATCGTACGATGGCATATTCAACATTTAAATTATGATTGGTATGTTTGGATGTGTTTTACTGTCAAAACTAGTTCCAAAATCTTGTTTTGATCCAAAGCCAAGTTTTCGTTTCATCTTGATTTTATTGTGAAATGTGATGAAAATGGACGTTGTGTTTTCACCAGTAAGGCATGCATTACTTTTCATTCTTCATATTTCCATTTTTCTCTCCAAATCTCCTTAAGGGAAGAGAATGCATGGCTGCTTTTTTATACTTTTAGAAAGGCTTGGCTTGGTTTTTTGTTTTTTGTTTGATTACCTATTTTTTCAACAAAAAGAAGTTAGAATGCTCTACATTCTTGAGTAGGTTTTGTAGTCCATATGTCACCATGTTCTATGCTTAAGTAGTTCACAAAAGTCTGGGGGACTTTTAAATGTAGCATTAGTTCATCAAATGTGAATCAAGCTCATCATAGTCATTTCGTGGAATTAAACCACCAAATCCAATATAGAGTAGCCAAAATACAACCCATGGATGCTCTATAGCAATTTTAAGTGGCTTAAGAACTTGTTTTTTAAAAGGATCTCATACTCCATACACGCACACGCACACACACATAGAGACAGTGGCGTAGCCAGAAATTTTTGGCTGTGGGGCACTAGTATATAAGGCGTGAAAAAATTTTGCATAGATACTAAAAATAGAGTGGTACAGAGCAGTGCAAAATCTTCAACTGCACTCATATATACCAACCTACTGTAAAGGACATTTCAATCAATTTTAAGAAAAAATGGACAATTTAGAGATTTCGAAATGAACTATATTTCTGTTGATACACTCTGATGAACGATGGAGCGAGGGAGCGACGGCAACCGCGGAGAGGAAAAAGGGTGCCATTTCCTAACTGGAGAGGAGAAAGGTGCCATTTAGTCATTTTTTATTTGAATATGCAAGGTAGACAAATACGAAATAATCACCTCCCCAAATAAACCCGAGATTTTTATTTTAGTCGTGTTTTTTGTTAAAAAAAAAAACAGATTCTTCCTCTAGGAAATCCAAAAAGAAAAAATACTACATTATTTCAAGATTAAGGAGAAGGGGTTTCCTCTCCTTAAAAAAAAACACCTATGATAAGGAAAAAAAAATATTTTGAAAATAAAAGATTTCATGCTAGGGAACTGAATGCGTCGGGTTTCATTTCATTCTAAGCCTGATCTAAATCCATTTTCTCAGGTCTGTTAAAGTCTTAAAGAAAATAAGATGCACTGTTAACAAGGAATGGATCCTGCATCCGGCTTTTTAAGTCCAAAACTCATAAAGAATTACTGTATCTAGTTGAAACCACTTTTGGTTTGAAGACATCAGATCCGAATTTGAACCCCAACATAAATCCCGATAGTTGGTTCAGGAAAGGGATTGAAAGTGCAGTTGCCATCTCCCTCTCTTTCCCTCTCTAAAAAGTGGACAGCATGTAGACTAAAAAGAAAAGAAAAAAAAAAACGGCCACCAGTTCAAAAGCAGAAGCCATGAAGCCGGATTATCTGACCGTTAGCTCGAGTTCTCTCTCTTGGAGCAGGATGGCGGTTTTATGAGCTCTCTCTCCGTGTAAGTTCTGGCATCAGCACCAAGGCCGTTATCTTCCTACTTTCCACAAGATGTGACTTTTTAAAGATATCAAAGCCCTTCCCCTTTTCTGATTTGGTGAATGGTTGGGTGGGAAAACAAAATATTTTCCACCTCATTGAGTGACTATTGGCTGCTGTTTTTGCTGTGTGTTGTGGGGCTCGAGACTTGTCGAGGGGCCGAGACTTGTCGAGGGGCCGAGACTTGCAGTGGGGCTCGACTCAAGTTTGGCGTGGGCAACGCATTTTATTCGACTTGAGTGGACCTCGTTTTCAAGGAAAGCTTAAAGGGAGCTTTGATGGGCTGGCGTGGGCAGTGGCCCACGCCAGCCTACACGTAGCTCCGCTACTGCATAGAGAGAGAGAGAGATTATTAAGAGACTATTATTAAACGTGAAATTGTTATTTTTGCCTTCTTTATTATTGTTGTTCAAAGCACTTGATCATTTATGCAATTGATCTCAATTTGTAGATGTTTTAGTACCCTGCAATCTTAATCTTTTGAACTGTAAGGAATTGCATGTGGTATCATTTTTTATTTCGAAAACGTCCTTCCAATTGTTAAAGTAGTCACTATGGTTGGCAAAAGCTGGATTGGCAAAGACATGTGCTAATCAATATTAATCCTCTAAGGTTTATGACTTTATTTTAGTACGATAAATATTTTCACATTAATTTTTTTATGTTATGAATAATATAAGTCCAGAATATGTGGCTGGGGTTAAATATTTTTTTCGCTTTGCAATTCAATAGTAAACTCGAAGATCAAATCCCCATGTGTGAAGTGTAACAATTGTTATTTCAATACCCTAGAAGATGTTCTAGATGACATAATTTGTAATGGTTTTTGTGAAAATTCCACAAATTGAATTTATCATGGGGAGCCTATGTCAATAGAGTATGTGGTAAGAACAAGATCGTCACAACATGAAAACGATTCTGAGATTCAAGAAATGTTGGCAAATACATTTTTAAATGCTACCATTGAGGTTGACAATGATGGAAACAGTGGTGAGTGTTTCAATAGAACCAATGAAGAGACAAATACATTTATGAAATTTTAAAAGATAATGATCATTAGTTATATCCAGGATGTAAATTCTCAAAATTGTCATCTGTTGTTTGGCTTTACCAAATAATGTGTGTAGATAGGTGGAGTAATAAAAGTTTTACTATGTTGTTAGAATTTTTAAAGGAACTCCTGGCATATGGAAATTTGTTGGCACCATCTTATTATAAGGTGAAAATTTTTATTGGCGACTTAGGTTTCAAATACAATAATATTATTGCTTGTTCAAATGTTTATGTTATATTAGAAAGTCATTGCAAAAAAAAGAAGTCTGTGAAATTTGTGGTGCTTCAAGATGGAAAGTTTTTTAATATGATAGTTAGAATGATAACATAGATATGGTACAAGGCAGAAGAAGTAATATTTCTATGAAAGTGATGTGGCATTTTCTTTTAATTCTAAGACTTCAAAAGCTGTTTATGTCATCTAAAATAACTTCTTATATGTCATGTCATGATGAGGGACAGATCAAAGATCACATTTTACAACATTCAGTAGATTTTGTAGCTTGAAAATCATTTGATAAGAAAAAACATTTCTTTTGCTTCTGATCAACGTAACATAAAGCTTGGTTTAACATCTAATGGGTTTAATTAATTCAGAATAATCAGTATCAATCATAGCACATAACCAGTGGTTCTTATACCATATAATTTGCCTTCATAGTTGGTCATGAAAAAAGGCCACATAATATTGAGTTTATTAATTTATGGCCCATTAAGCCCTATAAATGAAGTAGATATCTATTTATAGCCACTCATTGTTGAATTGCAAGATCTATGGGTTGGAGAACAGACGTATGATGCTTCAAAGAAAGAAACATTCAAAATACGTGCTGCACCATTATGGACAATAAACGATTTTTTTGGCATATGCTAATTTATCAAGATAAAGTACTAAAGGTATATTGGCATGCCGTCAATGCCAATCTGAAACCAACTCTATTTGGTTGAAGAATAATCAAAATTTTGTTGCTGGATCATCGTACATTTTTACAAATTGATGTGTTTTGCCTAGACAAGCAAGCTTTTGATGGAACTGTGGAACTATGAGGTGTTCTCATAACTACTTATAATAGTGACATTCCTTCGAGGTGCATTTGTCTGCTTTTCCGGAAACAAAGAACAAAAGCGAAGGTTTTGTCTTCTATTTGTGGTGAGTACTCTTTCTTTGAAATTTTGGTATCATCTATCAATATGTCACTGATTTTTGTTTTCCCTTTTTTGTAGGGGAGAGGGGAGAGGTTTTGTTTGTTTTCTTCTTGGCCTTTATCTCGGTTGCCCTCTTTTGTTGATGTTCCTCCTAGTGTTTTCCCCAATTTGGGTGTGAAGGCCTCCTATATTACATGTGTCGCTAGCTTTATTTTTTTTGTTGATGGTGAAATATTGTTTCTCCTTGACCTGTAGATGGGCCAAACGAGAAACATGTAGATGTAGGGGAACATTCCAAAAGCAATTGCAAGTTTCTATTTGTGCATGGGCAGGCGTTTCTTGGAAGGAAACAGATACATTCAAGAGAATGGTATGGAGGGCCAAAATTTTCAAAAAATCAGGCTTCTCTATCTCTATAATGATAGAATCATTTTGTTGAGCTGATTATGTGCACAGCTATGTGCACGAAAAATAAAAAATAAAAAAATTATGCCTTAGGTATACAATGATTAAGATGCCCTTGGTTAAGGTGAAAAGGGAGCCTTTCACAAGGATAAAAAAGGGGTTAAAAAATTAAAAGTTCAAAAAGTACAAATTTTTATACAAATTTTCTAAAATACCCCATCTTTTTTCTTACGTATATATCTGCAACTAGATCTCAACATCTTTGATGCCTCCAGTTCAAAGAGTATGTGAGCAATTATGAGGGAGAGGATACCCTCACGTCTTGTCTGAGTCCCACTCCTCCATCTGGTGGGACTCCCTATTAGAATAATTTCCATCTTATGATCGAAGAATCTGATCCCAGCCTAGACTGCAAATTGATTCTGATTCTTTATCATGATCACAAGTTTCTGAACTCCATTGATCTACTGATTTTCATGGTCTGGACTATGTACAATTCGTTCCCCAATGAAGATGTACAAGCAGCAACTTTAGGGTGGTGTTTGGCAATAAGAATACTAACACGGTATTTCATGAAACTGTCTTAACTATTGGTGTATATTCGTAGGATATTATTACAGCTACCCCTTTCTCCTCAATATCATAAAGAATAGTGTTTCGCGATTTCCTATATGCAGAAAACTAGTCTACTCCACCACCACTCCAACAGCAACTTTACAATGAATTCCCCACTTAGAGGATGGGTATGAACCGCCTATCCACATATAATTGATTCCTGATAAGAAATGCAAGATGGTTGATGATGTAATTAACCTTTTTCTTGTGCAGGTTCTTGTAATTTCTATCTCTGAATGGAATCATCTTGGGCAGGAGACTCTGATGGTTTGTCCTCTTGACTGTATCTCATCCTTTCTTGCTTTGTTACGACTGTTTTTCCTGATTTTTTGTAATAATAAGGTTAAGAAGCCCTCTTTCCCGCAGGCTTTTACCGTAAGGGAGAGGATTGAATTGTTGAGACACCCACTGTGTTAGGTGGTTCATGTATGTGTCAGATAAGAACGCTAGTTGACTTGTATAGCTCGATTCAAAGTGGAACATGACTACTTGAGCAGAAACCTCCTTACATGTGTATGTCTTCATTGCATACATATGAAAAAATAAATCAGTAGGGTTCAACCCTAGCCGGTTAGTCCGAAAAAAGTAAACGAAAAAAAAGAAAAAAATGAGATTCGATCAGTGGATGTATAGATCTCATCCTGAGCCTTGAAATCCTTTTCTGTTGCAGGCAGGCTTTCACTATTAATGGAGTCTTTAGATTGTACAAACAGATACCAAGTGGTTGAATGAAATGAAAAGGAACTGAGAACTGTGGTGTTGGTTTCAACCATGTATACAAATTAAGCATCTTCCTTCCATGCCTCTCCTCCCTCATTAACTTTACTCTCTCATTCAATCTCTTAATTTGGTCTCCTTTGTTTACTGGTTACATCCGTTCCGGAAAAGGAGACACGAGTGGGGAGGTTTCAGGAGGGCAACTTGTTTTCAGCCTTCAACACCAAAAAGTGACTGAAAGATATAGAATGTTCAACTAAAGTTGAGCACCAATTGTTAGGAAACGTTACATAATTGAAGGGACACAAACAGTATCGCCCATTAATTTTTAATCAATTCACAGTGAACAGAGAAGTGTGTGAAAATTATCTATTAATGTGCGGTTGAAATTCGCTTTGAGCACCAAATGCATGGTAGGAAAACGTTGCTAACGACGCAAACAGGGTCGCCCATTAAGTTTTGATCAATTCACAATGAACAGCAGGCACCATTAGAATCTGGCCGTGTAGTGGTGAAGCCACTAGGCCGCTGGAGCAAGAGAAGGAATAAATTCTCTCATCTATTGGGGCTGTGACGGATCAAGGGAATAAGTTCCACCGCTATTTCTTCCGCAGAACTTTCGCTTTGGTAATTATTGGCCGTTCCATGCGCCATGAGACCATAGCTTCCAACTAGGGGCTCCAAGCCGGAGCTCGGATCAGCTATTTTTTCCGGGAGAATGCAAGGTTTACGACTCATGCTTCAGAGGACAAAGAGTCCTTTATACATCATAGCAGCAGCACGGCACCCATGGTAATCGAACTGGCCATGTGTTTCTTGTGTCCCACCAATTTGACCGACTGTGTTATGCCCCCACGGAAACAAGCTGAGCTCCAATAACTCGTGCTTAAGGCTGGAAGTGGGTTCATGTGCAGTTCTGCTTTCAATTGTTAAAGCTCGACCAACTATACTGTGTCCATTGAGGTGGAAAAAAGCTCATCTCGGTAGCTCAAGCTTAATTAAGGCTCGAGTCAGGTTCATGTGGAGCACTATTTTTTATGGTTAATGGGAATATTCGACACATTCAGGAGATAGAGAGTGAACTTTTGATTGGAGATGTAACTGCAAGTTGGTTTGAGATGCGTGATGCTTGGAAGAAAGCAACTTTTTTGGGGAAACGATCGAAGCACCATGAAACACTCCAAAGGTAAAACGAAAAGGGGGAAATGAAAAATTAAAGGCTGCGATTCTGTCTCTTTCTTTCCACCTCAAGTAACAGCACGCTTAGAGGACCAGGCCAGTTATGTCCCCGAACCCTACCAAAAAAGGAAAAATAGAAACCCCAACAGCTGTACTAATTGGCATGACCATCTAAAGGTAACATTATTGTATATACATATATATGAACGAAATCCTTCCGGTCATTTTTAGTAGAGGACCAGGCCAGTTATGTCCCCGAACCCTACCAAAAAAGGAAAAATAGAAACCCCAACAGCTGTACTAATTGGCATGACCATCTAAAGGTAACATTATTGTATATACATATATATGAACGAAATCCTTCCGGTCATTTTTAGCTTCATCCAATCACGGTTGCCCCATTACTTGGGCAGGCAGAATTAAACACACTTTCTAATACAATGCATGAGATGGTGTTTTGTAGGAGACCGAAGGATTTCTCTATTCAGACCCGCATAGAGAAATCCACATATCGTATAAATATGATTTGGACTTGGATGGAAAAATCTACCAGCCTTTCGAAACCAACATCGGCCGGCCGTGATTGATGGAACTGAAGATGGCCATAGATGTATATATATATATATATGTTGATGGAACTGAAGATGGCCATAGATATATATATATATATATATATATATATATATATATATATGTAGATGCAATTCAGGCTCAAGAACTAGTCCAAGCATTGAGGTCTTTTCTTATAAAATTATTTAGACTGTCTCCATATAGTGATGATTCAGGTTCAAGAATAAGCTGGCGGTATGTCCAATTTTTGGAAGATGTGGACGACATTCACCGCTATGCATAGGGGCCAGTTGTGCCAGCACATTTATATAGCCAGCTGGAACGATTTAAGGTTGGGGGCTGCATCCGTTGGAGAATGTTGGTTGTTGCTGCAGAAATGGATAGTATCTTCATGATGCAAATTTATTTGTTTCAGATGATTATCTATCATCTTGTAATATGTCTGTATCTGTGTTTTGTTGATAGTTCAAGATATGGGAGCACGTATCTTCTATTAAACTCATTGTCGAGCGTCCATTTTCAAATGTTCATCCATTACATGCATAGTCGGGAGGTATCAGTCCTAGAGTTTACAACGATGCAAAGTCATCCACGTTGACCATGTTGAATATGCATATGGCTTAGGTAAATACTTGTGTGTTGATGGTTATTCCATTTTTATGTGTAGGTGCTGTTTAGACCATACATTGGTGGCGACACCAATTATTGAACTATCATGAATGCTTTTCAGTTATCGTGCAGAGACCTTTGGTTGTTTTGCATGAATGAAGTACAAATGCAGCATGAAAGCCAAGTTCTCTTGCAGTGCGGTCTTGGCCAATCGATTCTGCAAGCACCCATTCCATATAAGAGATTAAGGAACAAGAGTGCATTTAGGGCTGGAGTTGACTAACAACCTTTGTTTCAGACAGAGCTTCGTAACTAGCATCATGGTGGTGAAGTTGCCATTGTTTATGATAGCAAGGAGTTTGCACCAGGGTACCACGAGCTGTATTGGGATATAATTTATTCTTGGGTATGTGAAACCTGTTCAGATGTGCCCCCCCCCCCCCCCCCCCCCCCCCCCCCCCCCCCCCCCCC